>JAHQIW010006009.1:0-21495 GCA_019055375.1 Parelaphostrongylus tenuis | reverse complement strand
TTAGGTTGCCAGAAAATGATGAGGAACTTGCAATTTGAACTCCATTATATATTTTTCAGGAAAAATATTTACGATGTTGCACTACTACACAATATTGTGCACCTTTATTGTGCAAAATAAAATATCAGATAAGTGAAGTCGTAGACCATTCTGCGTCTCGAAAATTATGCTGTCAATATGGGACTTTCAAATGATTTACTTCAACGAGCGACAGTATTAGTACCGACATTCACTGAGTCGCTGTACAGGAAATCTGTCCTCTCTTTTCGTCGTTCTACAGACTTTCAAGATGCTGCAAAATCTTGGTCTGGATTTGATTTGTGACCTTCAATCGAACAAAAAAGCTCCTACGTCGTGGGAAACTGCCTGGTTAGGTCAAGTATATTCACCGCCGTTAGAGCCAAAGGATTGTGTTGATTGACACTACCTCATTTATGCGCTGTTCCACCCTGCTCTAACAGCATAAGCGTTTTAACCATTTTGTACATTTCGAAAAGGATATGGCATTGATAAGAAGTCATCAAATAAATTCCATACGTATTGAATGTTACTACTCGGCGACATCGCATCGAAGCACTTTCACCGCCAACGTTGCCACGTTCAGCAGAGCTGCACTACATAGCGCGTTATCGGTCATCCCCTCAAACCTTCTTATTATCGAGGAGTTCTTCTGTAAGAACTTCGACCAATACTGGTGCAAAAATTTATCATCAGTAAAGCCGATAGCAAAATCATATTCGGCGATGTAATCGCTTGTAAAGCCCAGGAACTCTAAGCAACTAGTGCAAATAGATTTGCTCCCAGTTAGAAAACATGCACAGATTTCATTTCTTCCCATTTCACCAGATTATTAATTCCAAAAAGGCATTTGCTAGTTTTGCGATACACTTTAAAATCTTACCAGTCTCGCGTGGACTGCAGTGCGGAACTGCACTGCCTCCCAAAACTGATCTATGAAATAAGTACGGATTGAAGACACATGAAGAACATGAAATACATGAAAATTCCAGGTAGGAGTGTTTGGGATGGTTACAAACAGTATTGGTATACTAACAATACGGTGCAATCCGGCATTGCGGAGCTCGTTTGGCTTGCTGTGCTTCTCTCACTGCATCGCCAATATGTGTGTTCTACTCGTCGGCACCTTCTGGGTCACACCGGCTACATTATTGTGAGTTTTGTAGTTTCTGGTTTTCAGAAATCAGAAAAAGCAGCTGTAACATGTATGAGAAGATGAGTATGGCGCAATGGCTGCTCTGCGGTAGACTCGTGGTAGTTGGATCGCTTCTACGCACATCGCTCACTAATCCTTTCATCCCTCGGTCGTCCTCAAATCCATGCTTGTCTAGGAGGATAACAGCACTGAGTTGATACATCGGTAAGTCATCGTGATCATTGTAAAGGTGATATGCATTCAGTCACCCAGGCGATGTTTCATGAAACCCAGTACTTAATATGCATGGCTCATCCCTCAGGCCGCTTCTGCCACTCCATTCCATTCGTTGTTCAGTTGCGCTAGTTACTTTTAAAATCCTTTTAGGAAAACTGCCAATAAAGCAAAGCATGCTCAGGATATGTGATTGACAAGGATTTGCAGCAAGTTCCCACCGTTAGTACTGACGCATAGTCAAATGTCCATCTAACACGCCAGCCCTGACTTTCTTGGCGTCGTATTTTTGAGATGCTGTTTTCATGAAAATTTTATCCTTGTTTAGCAGAAAAAACTGACAATACAGTACAATATGCTAAGATAGATTGCAAATTGCACAAGTGCGGGAATGGTTCACCTAATTTCTTTCAAAACGTGCAGCCATAAGTATGTCGAACATGCGGTTCGACCACGCTGTGCCCGTATGGAAGAAACCTGGTCGGTAAGCTCAAATTTGAACCAAGTATTCCCTAGCCCTGCATAAGACACAGACGCATATCGAGACGCGGAACAATATTTAAGACTGTTGTTTTGATTTGAGAAGTGCATTCGCAGTCCACATGATTTTGCACGACTAGTCTCCATCATAAATTAAAAGCGGTGGAATATTTTGAAAAATTGTTTTGCGCTTGATGTAAACAGAATCCAGGTTTGCTGGCTTTTTTGTGCTATATTATGGAGGAGTTTGGCTCAGTGAGTTGTGAGCAATCTGATCTTTCCACGTTCTGAAGAAGGCTAACCCGCTTGATGCTTAGTTGTTAGAACAAATTTTGTAATATTATAAAAACCTCGTGTTTGGTTCAATAAAAGGAGGACATGGTTTATCGAAGATTGGCGAAGTTGGTAAACAGCCGGTATTGGAAATTACTGCAAGTCTAATTTTTATGTTTTCCAGAGAAACGTTCCAACGCTAGAGGAAATCTTGAGATTGTGTTAATGCTCAGGAAAGTATTGAATTGAATGGGTACTGTTTCGTTGCCCGTACTAACTTTCAGCCCTTTGGGAAAAAGAACGATTTCGTGTTTTTTCAGGGTTGCAGTAGTTTTTCGATAGCTCAAATCTCGAAAATTTCGGCAGTGTACCTAGTTTGACAAGAAAATTTCTTTTCGCACTAGGAAAAAAAATAAAATTAGAGTTCACACTTGGGCATTTGTCGCTAGCCACAGGTTTTCTTCTAAACTTTCGAAACTCAATAGCACAAATCCAAAGTAATTTGATGATTGCAGAGTTTTTGAGAGCGATTTCGTAGTTTCTCGTTGTGTAGGCAGAACAAGATTGGACCCTGAATTTTGGCGCGTATTTTCACCCGCTGTGCTGTCTGGAATTCTCCGAAAGTGCGATGACTTGATGCCAATGTTGTGAAATCTCATTCACATAGCGAGGCAGAGAATGAGCACTACGTGTAGATGTATTAATATTTTCAGTGTCATAACGCAGAAAATTATTTACAGAAAACGAAATACATCAATGAATTGTCGAAAGTTGAGCTATAGAGTATTACTAGAAATCTAACTAAGAAGCTCTGCTTAACAAAAAATTTCTTGTGTGATAATTGGCTTTATTTTTACAAGCCAGGCCATCTTTCAAATGAAATACGCTGTTGAAATTTTCCAAACATAAGCTATCACATGAGTACTATTGCTAAAAAGATTAAACAGTCATTTTCATAAGGAGCTGAACATCGGTGCGGTTGCACTTACGTTCTAAATCGTTGTCTTTGAAAATCATGGAATACTGCATGAATATCTTGCCATGGAGTCAATTTCTTGTAGCAAGGAAATTGTGAAGTTCAACGCTGAAATATCAGCTCTATCTATCCATAATATCTAAAGTGAATCATCTTTTCAGAATGTTAACACCTTTGAATGTTAGATGTTGCAACAATAGAGAGCATAGAATTATGTGTGACGGAAAAACGGGAAAGGCGAATCATATTCCATAATTGATGAAACTATGAAAAACTTAATAGTTGTAATTGAAAAATCCCTTCATTTCAGTGAGTTTGAATTATCTATCGAGCTGATAGGCAAATTGGTCGGTATGGTGATCGTCATGTTCTGGAATGTGTGTATCTACTCCCACTTCGTTATTTCGCTGAACAGAGTCATCGCGACCATATTTCCTTTACAAGTTTCCAGCCTACTCAAAGTGAGAAACACCTCTCTAGTGGTTCTGATCTGCTGGCTGCTGGGTTTCCTTCATACATTACCGTATTTTTTGAGTTAGTTTTATTACCTACAATATGAGTTTGGTTGTAGAAGTTTTAGTGGAGTGCCAGTAATTATAGAGTTCGGCGAATTTACACTTTGTAGAAGTTTCGGTGGCCTGTGCGTGAGATTATTTTAAACTATGGCAGCGGGTGTGCCAATGTAGTTTTGCTTGACTTAGTTGCGAGAACTTCTGTAGTATTTGTGGAACGTTGAAAGTGACATGCGATGAGTACTGAGTACTCCTGCCACGTGGGTCTTATCATATTTATCCGAACAATGAATGACGCGCCACATGTGCTTTACGAGCAAGCTATAAAATTCAGCAGTTACAACAATGATAAGACAGAACACTAATCACACGATGGCGATAATGCGTTAGGTATGAACAATAGGATGGGCGATTATGATGTCTTCTCATAAGATGAGGCTTAGGATCCCAAGCAAGGAATTGTATGAATGGTAATGAGCATCTCATAACGATGATTAGAGCTACGAAAAGTCATAGAACGATTCGATGAGGCTCATAGTGGCAGTCAGTCGAACCGTAAAGCCATGATGCAAGATGTTCAATGCGGGCAATCTGTCCACGGGGCACGGCTGATCGCCTGAGTTTAGGATGTTGCTAAGTACGACCCGTGAAAGCTTACACCTGAGGTGGTTGTCAGTAGGTGATTAGAACATCATGCAATTGGGCCACACGGGTCCAACATAAGATGTTTTGCAATGTGTCGTTCAACAACTTTTATACACGCTGCGGCCTGTTTTGCACTATGGCGGCTAGTAACACTGACCGCCTTGCCAAAATGGTGAAGCGAATATAAGTTCATCTCAATAGTCGTACAGTGTAAAGAATATGTTTCACTACAAACTTTTACCATTTCGTTGAAAGAAATGCAAAAAAGTTGTATTTGCGTTTTTACTCCCATGGAACTACATTATAACCAAAAGATTATGAAAGTTAAGAAGTGGATGTTTTCGGTGCTGCAGTAATTACGTCTATAATACAAGCTACAATGTTAGGTGACATCAAACAATAATCTTAAGAAAACTGCCCTGAAGAGTAGTGGAATGTGGATCGAATCAGTAACGTTTTTTGTGATGGCCCATATCACTAATCACTCGGCACTACGGGCAACTCGCCGCGCGGCGAGGCAAGGTTTAGCGTTGTGTATCTGCCGTACCCAGAAGGCTGCCATTATTTTGGCATATCCTAGTCAAAGTGATGAAGAGGTGACGACGATGTTCAAGCTTCGTTCGAAGTGACGTGACAGTGCTGAAGGCGTGATCCCATTTATCCTACCTATAAATAGCTGACATGCCCAATTTTGGCCAGCGGAAAACCAAAAACGTGAGCTTGTTAGTGCAACGGGAGCAGTCCGCCATCTAAAACTTGGGTAATTAAACCTTCGTCTACATAATAATACTACTAACATAACAAACAATAACAACAATAACGGTGAATACTGCATTATGCGACATGACGAATGATAGCTGTGAGACACTGTGATAGAATCAAAGTAGTGGTTTAGTGGGTTATATAATATATTATATATATATATATTATATATATGATTGCTGACAATGATAAAACTGATATGAGGTGGTGGTTTAGTGGCTTTATATTGACTGGCTTTCACGGAGAGTACTGGGAGAGATAGAGTGCAAGCATGTGAGCGAGAGAGTGTGAGCAAGTGAGAGACGTCAGAGAGCAACGTGCTAGATAGGGAAGTGTGCTATGAGAAAGAGATATGCACTACGTCGATCACACGGTAGATTCACTCAGCAGTCATACAATGCATATGGAAGAACCAAAGACTATAACAAAGAACGATGCTCCCTTCCATTCAACCAGAAGCCCGCAAAGAAAAATACTGCATTCTATACAATGCACTGGAAAGATTTGTGTCATAAAGCAAAGTGATGACATTTGATCAACAGTTGGAGGAACCAGAGAGCATGATTGGGAATCAGTATCCAATGGGATCAATCGATAGAACGAAAGACAATCATACACAGCCAACAACAATAATAATGACAAAACGACGGAGGCGGACCGACCACTCTCGCCGCCGCACGCTGCTGAATGCCGGTCGGCTCGCTAGTCGTCGTTCGGCCCATCGGAAACAGGTGTTCTGTGTCCACGAGGCGACCGCAAGTCGTCAACTTCTCGATTGATTATTATTGGAATAGCAGTTATTTCGAGAATAACAGCTATAGAGCAGCTGTTAGAAAAACGTAATGCCGCTGTTTTTGAGTCACTACCTATGCGACGAAATGGCTATGTTGATTATCCACAAGTACATATGATGATTCCCAAGACCGACTGCCTATTAACCTCGACATGCTTCAGTATAATTCCTGATTTTCATCTGTAAGCAAAACACGAGGTGTTACAATAAACTTTATTGGACAGCTGACGTTTCTTCAGTTCGCCTTATTCTGAGCCTGGAAAGGTCAAAATGTCCGCAATCCAATCAGTCAAACACCTCCATTACTCCTTTAGAAAAAACCATCAGACCTAGATTTCAATCGCATCAACGCAAAATCAACTCTCAACATATTCACTGCTTTTAATATGTGTTCCACTGAATGATCCAAGTAGAGACCACCTGAAGGAGGTACGCATAGGCCCGTAATGCACCCTACCCATCAAAACAACAGTCTTATGTACTGGCTCATATCACGAGTGTTTACGAGGCATTCCTCCCTGCGTTTTATGGTTGGATTGGTCGTATTGATCCAAAACGCTTTCAAGATCTTTCGCGCTGATGTTTTTTGCTCCTGCGCAAGGATGGTGACTTCGATTTCAAAATCAACTCCGTCGTGCTTCTGTGCTCTATGCGTTCTTAACGGGGTGTTTCGTCTACTAAGACGCTTGTCAGCTAGATGTCCTTCTATGCGGGCATAGAGCGGCCTACCCGTTCCGCCAATATATTTGTCGCTACACGTTTTGTAGGAGATTAGGTAGACTGTACCTACGCTCATGCAATCACCATCTCTGCCATTAAGACATATTTTACAATCTTTCATAATACAGAGACGGTCATATAAGAGGTTGCGAACTAGTTGGCGTTTTAGAGTATTAGGTGGTAATTCTATAATGGCCACCGATTGCTCTAAACCCGCTCTTCTCAAACAGCGTTTTATAGCTGTACTGATCTGATTTGAAAGGAACGAGAGGATAAACGGAACTTTCCTTTCATTCCAATTTTCGTTCGGAGGTGCATTATTTCCTCTAAACCTAAGCCGAGGGGTTACAAATTCGTATCTATTATAAGTGGCTATTTCCCAAGCCAGTTTCACGGATTCTTCTCTCTGCTCCTCCCTGGTACATACATTGGCTGCTGTTCGAAACATGTTTTTTACTAGCGCCTTTTCGTATGTGAGGGATGAGAAGGGCGATAGTAAACCAGAATGTTCTTATTACTTGGCTTTTGGTACCACTTTGTCATGTAGCCGCTCTCAGTTAAGCTTATTTGCACGTTGAAGAATGGGAGCCAACATGGACATATGATGGTTTCCAATAATATATTATATGAGATGAATGAGGAAACAGCAGTCATTGAGAAAGTTATTCTCTGAATAGCTGTTATAATGGTATTGTTTGAGAATATGAAGATCTGCTCAATCTTACTGAAAACATACATATCAAAGCCCATTTACACATTTTTCTTTAAGGTTGTAACGTAACGTGTTCAACAATAGAAACGATCCGTGCTGATCATTAGGGATCTAAGAGATCACATTTTCTATCCACAAAGTTTGCTTGAGTATTCCGACTGTGTTTTTGAAGGTCAACTGACATCAGCGGTCTCTATAATTACAGACAAATTTGGTGGTATTTATCAATCACTGAAGGAGGGAAAAAGGGCTCGATTATCCTTTGATTCAATAGGAATTCATGCGAACATGAACGACATCCCGAAACACTGCATTAACCCCGTCTGTTTTTACAACAAAAGGCTGGTAATTATTATTCTCATGTCAAGCCGCTGAGTAATTTCCATGAAGATCGATTACTCCGTATATAATCAGATCCTAAGTTGACTGCATAGAACCGAGATTCATGGTAAACGTTGCCTCACAATTGATTTTCTTGCGTTACGGAATGTGAGTGACTTAAACTGAAATACGTTGCAATTTGTTTTCTGTGCGAATATTGAACATTTGTTTTTCTTCACGTGGTGGTTTTCTTTCAGCCAATTGCTTTATCTATTTCGATACGACGAAGTGGATTTGGAAGCTTTCCGATGCCACATGCCTAGATTCACTTACCTTATGGATCGCCGTCTATATCAGTATAGCAGTTGTAATCCTAATTATTGTATTTGACTGTACCACATTGATCTGTTTGAAAATTAAACACAAGGTTAGTGCTAGATATGGCCGCTGATTGTGAAAACTTCACATAACTATGCACCATAGTTTCAGTGAAATAATGTCTATTTTGTATATCTATATCACTCGTTTTAAGACGACAGTTCAAATTTTAATATGCCAAAGAATCATTTTTAAGCCACACATGTCATATGGCCTGTTAAAGAAGGGCTGACTTACAGAGGCCGATACACGTGCTTCGATTTTACTATCACTTCAGTCAGGCAACTACTAGCCAAAAGCACTTCGAGTGCACAACACTGTGTTCGGTGATAATTTCACTGGACGTAGAATTTGAAACTTTTGTCGTCGCTAACTCTGTGGGGAAGGGGCATCCACAGAGATTAGCAAAAGACGGGAATGGGTAACTGCCCGACTAACGAGATCGTAAGATCCAAACACGTGTATCGAGCTCTATAAGTCAGCCCATCTTTAAAAGACTACATGACATGCATAGCTCAAAAATGATTTTCTGGCATAGAGTCTATCTGCTTTCTCCATCAACACATTGGGTGCGATAGGCTCATGGCGCTAGCCCTATCCCGTCGGTGCTGCGTTAGCGCGATGGGTTTGTCGTACTCAGTGTGTTAGCAATACTAGCAGTCCTTCTCGCACTAAATATTTCATTAAATACCATGGCTTATTTCAACAAATATGGATTATGGAAGGACTAAGATTTTGTTCATCACTACTATTATGACTCGCCATAGTTCAGTGCATAACGTCTTCTACTTCTTCCAGCGCAATAAAGAGGGTAACGTCCATTGTGACACACGACAGCAAGAAGGAGATAGTATATGAAACAATTGATTTTCAGATGAACTGGCTGTAGCTTTCGAAGTATTTTTGGTTTACATTTGATCACCTCAGTTTTGCGATAGGTTCTGGAGGGTTTACTAAAGTTTATAACAAATAATTTCCCTCATCATAGGGTAGTAAAACGCAGTATGAAGATCATTTCACGAAGCAAGCTGCAGTACCCATTATAAAGATTATGCAGCAACTGAAATGTATTCGTTTTTGAATGTGCTTTTCTTGTTGAAAATAAGAGATTTTTTGGCACATGGCGCTCTCTTTGTGCTAAAAAACTTTTTATTGAACTCTCCTTTGTGATATTCTATCAGCTAGTCTTTTAAAACACAAATTACCAGATAACCTCCACATTTCCATTGCTGCGTGCGCGAAAAATCCTGTCGCGCGGCGCGTTACTTGGTAAACCGTGCTACGTATACCTTCAGCGCGTTCCCAGCGCATTGATAAATCAGAATGAATCTTGTAGTAATTATGAGTGTCATAAGGGCGCACTGGAAACTCGCACTGGAAACGATGAGAGGTGTTATTCAACGAACCCAAACGTAATGGATGCTTACAATTTTAGATGAATGAAATTTTGCGTACAAATATCATTTAACAGAGGTTTACAACTTTTCTGATTCAAGGACGGAAACTCTCGTAATTCTGGTGGTATGTACTCAAATGTCGCTCAGAGGAAACGAAAAAAAATCGAAGTTCGATTCGTGAAACAAGTAAATTATTGAATTAACCATGATATAATCCATAGATTCGAGGAAGTCCGTCGGGACTTCTTCAACAAATGTTTTCGAAATCTATTGCAGACAGCCTATCAAAATGCGTTACTTATCTTCCAACAATTGTTTCTTTCTGTGTTCTCCCGCTGCTCCAAAACAAATGGGCCATATTCTTTGCGACCACATTCTTAATGCCATTGTTTCATGCGCTGGATGGGTAAGTGTCATATTAGATTTGTGCTCAAAGCTATGTATAGCCACATTTTGTGGAAAGTGAACATTGGAATGAGGGACAGTTCAAAACATCCGCTTTGGAAGAAGTTGTAGAAAAAGAGTGAAGGGTGATGCAACCTTGTTGACTATTTCCCAGCTGTTTCATTTCTGCAAACTTCCGTTTCACACACTGAGAATAAAAAATTTCTGTTAGAGCAATTTTTCTTCTTTTGTGTAAAGAAATCTTGTATAATTGGCAGAAGTGTAGTTCTCTTTTTTCGGTTTATCAACGAAGAAATGCAAACGGTGTACTCTCTTAGGAAACTATCTTCTTTTTCATTTTTCTTCATAATTTGTTGTGGTAAAAATTAAGTGTTGAGCACGGTTTGAAATTCATCGCTTACAAAGCTCTGTAAGTTGCAGGCTTATCCTTGTATTATTCCACTTTCGTCTCTCTTATCTCGATATCAAGTGGTAGCAGACGTTACGGTAACGTTGAACAGCTATATTATTTTTATCAACGTACTTACTGAACGCATCCTTTATAGAATCTTCCATGTCTAGTCAAATACCATCACGATCTTTCCATAGGTCCTGCTTAAGAGTGAGAAGAAATGAAGTTATTTTGAATGCTAAAATTGTCAATTACGAGTGCCGTTCTCATTGTTGCTTTCATAGTATTTGTGAGATGTCGATGAACTGACTTCCGGATAACGTTGGTATCGTTAATAAAGTTTATTTGACAAATTTTTCGGCCTTGCGAGCCATCGCCAGCTTTGCACAATGACTGTTCAGCTGGGCCATGACCCTTTCGGCGGAGAGCGTTCTTTTGCACAGAGAAATGGTCTACAAAGTGTTATACTGTCACGTGTGAAAGGAAAATTTCACACTTGGCAGATATTGTTTTGAGCGAGGTCTGAAAAAATTAGTCGAATATGAAAGTTTCTTCGATTCTACGAATTGATATTGACGGGCTGACATCAGGTAAAAAACTTGCATGTACATAAGTCGTTTGTCATAATTAATTACCGATATGGGTGAGCGTAACTGATTCATTCGAAAATATTCATTCCATTGGACGTGAATGAGGCATTTAGGACCAATCTGTTCCTCATGAACATTGTTTGTATGAAATTAAGTTGGAGACCGATGTTTGCACAAGTTTTGTCAAAATCGCTTGACATTCCTTTAGCTTGGTTGATGCTCCTCGTCGTAAGGAGGACGTAATGAGCAAGCAAAGGAGGTACAATTGTCGACCTTCGTAAATCATACAATTGATACTATTTGGAGAATAAACATTATTAACGACATTAAGCGATCTAAAATACGATGGGAAGAATCTAAGATACGCAGAAAACTTGGAACGCGATTTATGTGAAGTAGTTACTATTCAGAAAACGACTAAGAGAAAGTCGAACGAAGGGGCTCGATATTGCAGCGCAAAGTTGCGTGCCACTGGTTAGAGTATTCGTGTTTCAATTTTACATCACATGCGTCGGTCTTTGATTTCTGCCAGCGCCTTAGCATTTTTTGGTCTATGATGCATCTTCTATCGAAAGAAAATCGTAATGCGATTGAATTTTTCTTTCCTTGGTTTTTGGTTTTCGAATATTTCATACCACGTGGTTACTAATTTTCGGTTAACTTGCCACGATTCCCTTTTCCTCTGGCTAACTTGAATATATCTTAGATTGATTTGGTGACATTGCGTTGTCAAAGGACGAAAAAACTCGAGGGAAAAACTAATTTCTGAAAAGATTCATGCCAGGTAGTAGCTTTCTTTTGCTTACTGTAAGGATGCGATGCCTGTTAACATTATCGAATATGTGCAGAAAGCACGGCAACAAACCGCGTCTGCTTACAAAAAAGGACTGACATTAGGGCATGCCTTTGCAGATAGAAACTTCAGGACAGGAAGAGAGAGCGTGTTTTATCGTCGCTGAAAATACGAAAAACGTATTTAGTGAGACTTTATTATAGGTTGCAAGTGGTAAAAAGTCGTGAACTAGCCGCAATGAAATTAGCAATACTTAGGCTAAGTACCTAGTTACCTCTATGCTGGTCGTCTTCCTGTTGATGATTGCAGTCTAATTGAATTCTCCTATTATTCTTTATAGTGCAAACATGACATGGAAGAGAAACATAACAAATAGAATGATTCGCCTTGGATTGGATCTTGGTAGTAGTGCATAGCAGTGCCCATCGAGACCAGACCAAAAACTCTGCCTTAAATTCATAGCTTTTCATTTTTTCTACAAAACGCAAACCATAGAGCTCATTCTGACATCCATACATTAGGCATAGGCATTCTACAAAACGTTACCTAGCACATGCTTAGCATACGCTGCGTTTCCAGTCTCTGTCGTTTACTAATATCTAATCTCTACCTAATTTAGAAGGGCGCATGTGACGTAGTGGTTAGGGGTGCTGTCCATAGCGCACACGGTCGATGGCTCGATATCACGCTCATGACTCACCAAGCCATCCATCCATTGCACCGGGCTCGGTGATTGGCATCACTTCTGTCTGGGAGGATAAGACCAACGACTCGATACAGCGGTAGGCCCCATGAGTCATTATAAAGGCCAGATATGCATCAGTTACTTCAAACGAGGTTAAATATTGAAGGCGAGTGCATGGAGCATCCCTCAGACATTGATCAACCAAGAGCTTCATGTTGTAATCCTCTGTCTTACAGTAACAGAACTATACAGGGACTTTATCGATAATATAAAGCTCTGAAGGATAGAGCTCTCGGCGTTAATCAATCCCCGTGGGATTCGCCATGCATTCGTCTTCAGATTTTAACTTCGTTTGAGGAGATTGAATGCATATATAGCCTTCACAAGACTCGCGGTGGCCTCCCGCTGAACCGAGTCAGTGCTGCATATCCTCCCAGACAAGCCTGAGACCAGTCTAGTACCAATAGTATATCTTTTGAATATATTATGCTTGGAGTATTAGAACAAGTCGAGGTTTCAAATACCTTTGACAAAGGATAAAAAGCGGTATTTCCATGGAAAGATTTTCCTTAGAGGTGATTGACGGGTGAAAACGAAATATGAAGCAGCTTTGATGCGCAACAATGCTTGAGTTACTCGACTTTAACTAGAGATGCGAATGATAGAATGTTGATCGGAAACTAGCGGTTACTTTTTGCTAGGGCTCTTTGGTGAAAATCTACCAAAACTAAGTATTAGATCCTGTATTATAACACTTTCTAAACTGCTGAGCGTGTTGTAAATAGTTTGATAAGTTACGCCGAAATACGTTTTTGTGTTTAACAAAAATATGAGCTCTTAACTGTGAACATGGACAAGTTTCAAACTCCATTACGGTGTGGGCCGAAAAATGATAGTAGTTTTCGAGGAAATCTTGACGTAGCGCAGCAGGACAAGTTTTATTTTCATGCTCTGAATTACGCATACCATGGAACTGAGTGATCTCTGGCTCTGCTTGCGGGACGGCCAGGTTTTTGTATTAGATAAAGCGAGCAGAACGAGAGAGCGTAAAATTAAGATTGGAATCAGTTTTCTTCCTTTATCGTGGCATTTTCAAAACCTCTGATGTCTCCATAACAGTGGTGTTGCTATCGTCTCAGTTCTTCTGATAGATCGCGTAATGCGTCCTTCCAAAATATCCAGTGGGTTTGTCATAGTTTATCAAACCATGAAGGTTATCGCTAAACGTAGAATGTCGAATTCGTTGTATAGGAGCTAAGTAGAGAGAAATTACGAAGTTTACAACAAAGTATATAGATCAACTCTAGCGATGAGATTCTTGCTGCGGAATTGAACTGCCAAGTAATATACATTTGTCGGGTGTTTCAAGGAGCCGATACATCAATATTGTAAAGTTTTGGTTGTATGTAATAAATCTGTCGGACAGGCATTATCGAAATACGGCAGCTTGGTATACCTAAAATTTGTTTGCATAAACCTTAAATACAAACATGCTGGATGATTTATAGTCGGTAAAGATCTCTACCGACTTAATATAAGCCAAACCTGCATAGCCTCCTGATCGTGGAGGAGTCTAGTTGCTTCGAAAAATGGGAAAGAAACGAGATACATTGAATTGTCCTAAGTACACTGGTCTTCTAAAATTCTGTATGGAAATCAACTCTCAATATGCTTTATGCTAGGGGCTATAGATGAACTGGTATCGCATGCAGTGTGTAGCACCCTTTTCTACGACCTATTCATTGTTTTCTACTTCCTATGACTATTGTGGCAATGAAATAACATGTCTTGAACGAGGTCTGGTACGACACTTATACAGTACTAGACATCTGCTCCGTCACCTTTCCACTGTGTAGTAGCATGATGCCTTTCGCTTCAGCCGACCTCTTGCAGAAGGTTAAGCCTAGCACTGTATAAGTGCCGGACCAGACCTCACAAAAGGCTCAAAACATGTTATCAGGTTATCTGATTATTACTATTTATGAGAAGGTCTATAAAAAAGTCGAATGAAGAACTATGATAACATCTGGTCATTGTATGAAATGAGGTGGTATTAACTCTAAAAGATTTATATCGCAATTTTTTATTTGAGAGCCAAATCGATTATGTAACTGATTAGTAATAAGGTATCCAAAGTGTTAATGTATGATGCGTAGAGCGCACTGGCTAAAGGTGCGCTGGGGTACACACGTGGTCAATGGTCAGATTCTGCAAACAAATCCACGAAGCCCTTCATCTTTCCCACTCGGAGAGTTGGTACCAGTCTTGTCTAGAAAAATAGCAGAACTGACTTAACACACCTATTGGCCATCAAAGTCGATGTAAAGGCCATATGTGCAGTCAGTCATTTCAAACGATACTTTATAAGGTCAAATACATGGAGCATCATTTAGAGACCGATCAATTTCAGGAGCTACCGCGTGCAAAACCTTGTTAGAAATAAAGCTTGTTTCCTGGTAGATTGTTTCATGTGATCTGCTGTACACTTCAAGTGCTAGAAGCATATATGGGCTTTCTAACGCGCTTCATTACTAGCACATGCAAATCGGCTATTTGCTGCCTGTCATAGGGAAGCGCCGCCGAACATGTTAGATACTGAAAAAGGTGGAAAAATCACTTAACGTGATATTCTTCTAAAGTGATTGATTGCCGATTGATACAGGCTTGAGTATATATATATATATCTATAGATATATGTATATATATATCAACAATTCCAGTCGACTATTCTGAGGCCTCGCTTAAAAATTCAATATAGTCTCACAGAATGCTAAAACATTGCAGTGTAACATGTCTGACGTCGATTTCTTGTAATAAAGACCGGGTAGCCAAATGGCATAGCTATTGATAAGGTTTTCTAGAAAGCCAAAATGTGCGCCTAGCCCTAGAAGTGCCATGACAGATCTCGTGAATGACTCAAAATATTCCATCAGACTTGGACACTTCCCAACCACAATGTAATGGTTTATAGTCAAAAATAATATTATCAAAAGAAGAGCTAGATATGGAAATAAAAATATATGTGTCAATCTTCATCTGCATTTCTATACTCCAATGCATACAACAAAAACATTATGAACGCCTCAGGCTTGAGTAGAAGGAATTGTTGAATGATTTTATATGCAGAGTTGATGCATTGTGTTGCTCAGTAGACCAGTCTCCTGTAGTACATGATTACTTATATCCAAAGAATATAATGGTTCTACGTCAATATTTAAAGATTTGTGATTTGCAATGGGTCGGTCAAATGAAAAAACGCCTGATCGTGAAACGATCGAACTGTTATGCTCCATATCGTCTAGTAAAGTAAATTTAAGTGTGCGCCTAGGGGTATTATTTTCAAATGGTATTATATAATGCAGTAAAACTATTTTAGCACTTCCCGATTATAAGGGGAAAAATGAATAGTTGACCTCATTTGCTGCGCAAGAATTTTTTATAGGAGTGTTAGATCATTCATAGCTTCCAGCCGTTGCCCCACGTGGTCGGTTTTTTACAACATCTTTTATAGGACTGTAGCATCTAAAAAAAAAACTATGTTTCACCACCTGCTGTGCGCCTTCATTCCTATACGCATATAATTCGTGGAAGCGTGAAAATCATAGTAACGTGTAGAGGAACTTTAGTGGTGTATTAATCAGTCATTCTATCTGAAGCTCCTTTCAAAGCGGAGAAGAAATTTTTCAATTGATTAATAACAAATTTCAATATGCCTGATAATCATTATTTTGAGCCACGCATGTCAGTGGTCTGTCAATGAGGGCTGACTTGTAGACTGACGAGGATCGCAAGATCGAAACACGTGTATCGGGCTCTATAAGTCAGCCCTCATTGACAGACCACTGACATGCGTGGCTCAAATAATGATTATCAGGGCATATTGAAATTTGAGCCGTGGGTCTTAAGAAAACACTCGAAATGAAAGATATGATTAATAACATTTTCTAAAGCGATCGATCGCTCCCGCTGCTGCTCCCCCCCCCCCCCCCCCCCCGAATAGCTGGTAGACAAGCTCGCCGAATATGTAAAACTCGGACTTAATTTCCTGATAAACGGTATTTCCACAAAGTAAACACGGTGTTGGAATCGTTGATACTTATGCTATCGAATGATTACTAGTAGCCTGAAGAAGGAGCTTTGTTCGACAAGGTGTAAGGCACAATTATTTCCTTTCTCCTACAGCACATTTAAACGTGCTTTTTCAAAAGCAAACATAATTTTGAGCTCTTCGAAACTTGTGATATCGAATGAGTACTAGCACTCCGAGGTAGGAGTTTTTCTCTGGCTAAATATAAGCGAGACAAGAAAAAAAGCACGTGGTTTTGTGGATGATAATTTTATTTTCGATTTTTTTTACGGCGTCATATAGGAACGTTTTGGAAATTCGCTTAAGTGCGGCTGCAGAGGGAAATCTAAAATTTCGAATGATTGCTAACAAACCCATGAAAATTTTCTGTCCAGCGGATGAGTTCGGACAATCATCTTCTCCCATATAATCGAGAAGAACCCAACTTTTCGCAATCATTGCTTTACACTGCAGCAATATTATGAGACTATAATAAGAAAACTGCTTTCTTAAAGTTCGATACCTTTATTACTTCGAGTTGGCCTCCAACAACACAAAGCCCACCTAACTGCGAAAGTTCTAGAGGTTTATTCACAACCAGTATCACATGTTTTCACCTGTCGTCCCGTTGATCGTCGAGTGACTCGAGCGGGCGCCAGCAACACTTCCACTATTCCTTATCGCGTGCAAAAATAGCTTAGTGGATCCTCTTCGCTCCATTAATTCGATGTGTATCATATTTTTCTTCTAAGCTTATCATAAAGAAATCGGACCACTGTGTCGGTGGTCATCCTGTAGAGAGTTTGATATCTCGAGGAATCCAGGCGGTAACGGCTTTCGTTCATCGTTTCTAGTTGAAGCGTAACCACGCGTCCAGCTCACATTATTTTCGACACCTTGATGTGTGGAACGGCGTCTCTGATCTTCGACCGTTGACGTAAGTCGGTGCTTCAGATCCTTTCTCTCGTTTGCTAGATACGGGATACTCCAAGCATCGACCTTTCGACTGCGCATTCAATAGCGCCAAGAGATCTTTCATCCTGCTTACGTAGCGACCAAGTTTCTGCTGCATAGGTCAGGGCAGGGGTAATCGTGGAGTCGAAAAGGGTGGGCACGGAGTCGGATATTCTTTGTTCTCTTCACTATATCTTCGATGCTCTTAAGCGATCCTCAAGTCGCTTGTTCTCTTCTACTCAGTTGTAGAGCCCAATCATTCATCATGCTGATTTAACGATCTAGATAGAGGTAGCTGGAGCATTCGGAGATGTTCGTATATCTTAGGATGAATGAGGCATTCAAAACCCATAGCACAACCAGTATGGCGGTTACTTAGTCATTCATATTTCTTGAGCGAATGTCTTTTGCTGAAATCTTGAAATAAATTGATAACGCTAAAAGTTCTCGACAAATGGTTAAGTCATCATGTACCATCTACAAAATAATTTCTTGCACCTGATTTTCTTCAAATGTATGACCGAAGAGGTCTCTCACTTCCTTCTTCAGAAAAGATCTTTCCTTCGGAGGTTATATGTACTGCTTTTTCGGCCATCATCATATTTCTTTCATAATTTTTCTTCCTATTTACTTATCTAGGATAGCCCATTACTCATTTAAAAAAATAAGGTGTTAGTATTAGTGGGCATAGGAAAAAGGACCGCTAATTTACTCGACGGAAATCCACTAACTACGTGCTGTATTCTGGAGTATCGGCAGAAGTGCTATACGAGCAGCCGATGTGCGATTGTAGCCTTGTCGTCATGCTATTGCACACTCATCCGCAGTTAACATATAATCGACTTGTATTATTGATTCTAGTTGAACCTGCTTTTGAGTTTACATGCTACGATAGAGGAAACGATGCTATGCTGAAAGTGAAATAGTTGACACTAAGCGTTAGTAATGTCAGCGAATATCCAGAAATGCAAAAAAGATCTTGTCCACAATCGCAAGCCCTTGATGCGGATCTTCATCTTCGTAGTCGTTGAAGTTGAATTTTCTCCGGTGTGACATCGCTCAGATAGAAAAGTATTTATCGATGTCATAATTCATAAGATGGGTTCGTAAGCTAACTGTCTGTTGATAGTGATTTATGTTCTCTGGGGAATCTATCCTAAGTTGCCATTATCAGCTTTTCAGAATCGAGAGAGTTGTAAATATGTGTACAACATTTGTCAATGGTCATGACAGTTGCCTCCTCTAAAGTCTCTCGTAGAAAATCGTTTGGCACGTTCCTTACCTTTCGGAAGCAAGTAGTGAAGGCGGTAGCAAGCCTCCCAAGGGAGCTTTGCTATCTTTCCGCAAAATTCACAATAATTTGGGCAACGCAGATGGTCCATGACCTTAGAAAGCAAGTGGCGTCGTAGAGGATAGAGGACCTTGAACAGAAAATGGTCTAAGTGGCAAGGGCGGCACCCGGCAGCTGCCAACCTCAGCAGCCAGTTCAACATCCCTGACATTACCCCAACGGTCGTCTGACATCACCCGGACCACCTCACCTCAATTCATTATTGACCCATCATTGTTTTCTTCACACAGTCCCGTTGTCGTGTATCTAATTGCTAATATAAGGTTGCGTTCATATGACTGTCAGATGAGCTCAACAGAACTGTGAGCGGAACATGTCACTTACGTGGCGGAGCAAACTCACTTAGGCTATGCTCGGCCTACTACCACGGTTGAGGGATTCTGCCCATTATAATCAGTAGTGACCTCGCTGCTATCACCAATATACTCACCCACTGGATCCCGCCACCGGTGCTTGTACTCCGGAGCGAGCATAGCAACCTCAAACGGACTCCGGCGCCTAGTCATGCTCAGTCAATAACAACATTCATGGTATCGTCACACGACGATACTTCTTATTCAGTCACATACTCACAGAACAAATGTTCGTAATTATGTATGTTACTATATTATTAGCATGATAATATATGTTGATTACAGGTTGTTTGGATCTACCATATCGTTTGGTGCTATCAAGCTGTTTGGCACCACGCCAAGTTTGCTCCACCCCATTGTTTGGTATAACCCATATAAGGGATTTGAACTTTGTGCTTTTGTCCGTTACAAGACACAGGTTGGTAGAAGATCAATCGATCACAGACTTAAGTTTAGCCAGACGAACCCGGAAGTCCAACGAGCCACTTCAAAGGGCAAAATCCGCCGCAACTTGGAAGTCCAACGCGTGACAGCACAAAGGTCAGTGCGCCGCTAAGGACAATCCAGCCACATTCGATTGGATCATACCAAGACAATCCAGGGATCAAACAGTAGAATTACTGAACCTCTACATATAATTTAGTGCATCGGCTACAAACCTCTGCTACAAATTTGGTGCATTGGCCGTCTCAATAGAACTTGTATCTGCCACTGACCCTTTGTTACAAAGGCGATTCTTTTTGAAAGGCACCCACATTACTCAATAATGTCCTGCCTCAGATCTTAACGGTTTCACTTTGGTAATCTCATTATTCCATGAAGAATTTTCAGCTTGTAACGCAAATGTCTACGAAAATTTGCTCCTAGACGGAATGCTCCTTAAACTGTATAAACGCCCATCTGAAATTTCCACCTCACTTCTAAATTATTTGAGTTAGAAGCCAGTTGAAATGTTTTGACTCTTGCCTTCATTCGACTAATTTCCAATAAATTCGTCATGAAACTTCAAAAAATTAATAAATTTATATACACATATGTGTATATGGACATAGATACACATACATGAAAATGTACATATATATATAATAAATATAATATATATATATATATAGTATAGATGGATCCGAGGGCGCTTCGGCCGAGTGGTTGCGCTACTCGTAGCGGTGCGCGTGGAGCCGAGTTTCACCCCCTCCCCCCCAACTCTATCCGGCAGTCAACAACAACGCTCTATGTAGCGTCACAGCCAGGCTACCCTCGAAATTGCAAGGAGACTACCTCAGCCATATTCTATAATGTTCAAGACGATGACGAACAACGAACTGAATGCTAGAAGTACTGCGTGTCGGACAAGTCGACTAACATCTTCAAATAGAAATTCTTCAAGACACGACGATGCTATCCATGCTTAATTCTTTGCATATCATTGAAAAATCATATTCCATTTCTAGCTAACCAAAAAAGTAAGCAATGGGTCATAAGCAGCCGTTAGTGTCTTCGGATGGCGGATGGCTCGTTTTTTGACTTGCAGTTGACGCCCGGACTGTGTTTTCCAGTCAAAACAGAGGCGAACGTTTGCGGACGATTGGCAGATAGTCACACCCACTATGGACACTTTAGTCGCCTTAGACCCATCGTCGAAGTCGCCAACATCCGATCCTATTGCTTGATCTCCTACTTACACTTATACGTCCACCTCTACTTCGACAACTCCAAACTAGAATGAGGCTAAGCTCTCTCAGTAGGTAATTCACATGACTATCTAACGGCAATAACAATCCATTTCTTGAGCATTCTGTTAGGTTCAACCTCATTAACAATTCCTTCCCTCTCGTGCCACGTTGCATTGCATTGAGAGGACTGTAGAGAATGCACTGTAGTGAATATATCGTACTTAATGCATCTTTATCCTTTGAAACTTAGGCTGAATGTAAGAAAAGATTAATGCTCATCATGTCATTCTTAACTTTCTCGACTGCTTACCGTACATCGTTTGCCCGAACTCTAGCTCTCACTTATTGCACACCGCCGTGTATCCTATGTAGTGCACTGCCTTGAGCAGGTTCACATTTCTCGCGCTTACGGCATGGACCTCGTGTACACCTGCAGTAGAAATCTTGTTATCGTCATCAAGCATACTGGTCTACTAAAATACCTACTTCGTAGTACACTTCTATATTTAACACACCTCTTCCATATAATCACTCGTGCACTATTTCACTACTACTCGGTGTAGAGCTTCTCATATCACTCTCCACAGCGTTCGTATCATCATTAACAAGTGTAAACCTATTGAACCGCCACTCTAAAGCAATTTTTGTGGTTATTGTTTGACCTTAGATCGTCATTATTATTATTATTCGTTATGTTAGTAATTTTATATGTAGATAAAGGGTCAATTACCTAATCTGAGATTTGCGCTGTGGACACGGTGTTGGCGAGACCTGTGTGGTCAAGGAAGAACAGTGATCAGCAAGTACAAACGTGCGGATTCAACTTCAACTGCGTATCAATACGGAAGAGCACTACTTAGAAAGTAGCAGTCTCATGGAAA
>JAHQIW010006008.1:0-30007 GCA_019055375.1 Parelaphostrongylus tenuis | reverse complement strand
AAAGTTGACGTGCAAATGCAATACACCTTACACTTTTGAAACTTAGTGCAAGCTCCACTAGATCAAGACCAGTGCGAAAATTGACATTTGAACATGTTGATATTGACCCACATCATAACTTCCGTAGCAGACCAATAAAATTCTCACTGGAAGCAACTTGAACTCTTCCTCTAGAGTATGAGCTACAATCAGCAACACTGAGAGAGCTACACCTCAAGAACCAGATAACATGACAGTGCTTTTCGAGCTGGGAGCCACAAACAATATACAATTCAATGGCCCACATAACTTATTACACGCACTGAAGTTTCAAAAAGCATAGGGCTGAATCCACCATCTTCGTACAGTGTCGTATCCGAAGTGAGATTAGAATGTCATGGCAAAACTATACGTCACTCAGCAAATCTGCTAAAACACGGAACTGCTTCAAAGCGGAACTGCTTATTCAGCTCCAATCAGCGTTTGTCAAACACTTATAACAGGCCGATTAGTCAACAGCGCTGGCGACATTGTTTACGATCTGTTAGTGGCAGCATACAAAACAGAATTATTTTGTTCCGTGTAAATTCCAGCAAACATACTGGATTTGGGATGACCTTTGCTTTCTTCAACTATGTGTAATGTCAATCATTTGAAAACGTAAGAGGATTTATTGGATTCATTACAACCCTCCCTGCTGAGCTTTGAGTAAAGGTTCTTCCAGAGTGACACTCCCGATGGTCGTTTTCAAAAGTAAATATGCTGACAGATGAACTGTTTTACTATATAATTGTCAGACTGTAGGAGTAATAACAAGCTGTCACTGGTTAGGTGAGCACTACTTTCGATTGCTCTATCAGTTAAATACCACAAAATGAGACCAACCAATGTTCGCTTTGTATCGTTTTTTAGAAAACTACCAATACAATTTACCTTCAAGTGTTGTCAAATGCATGGATGCCTACGTTCAGCAATAATGTTTCTGAACAGAGTAGATTTCTATTTACCAGGTCTACTGATTCAATTGGTATTACCACACTGATCCGCCCATGTATTACAAGATACTTACTAACTCACAAATAACAAATCAATGAATGTCTACCAATTATAATACGTGATTGAGAATGGGGAAGGAGTTTTTTGAGAGAAAAGTACTGTGATCACAATGAACTGAATATTTTGCCGAATTTGGTAGTGCATTTCAATGCAGTAATCAATTACATTGCCTGTGAACTGATTCTTATCTAACATGCCGAGTATTATATTAATTGACCACAAATCCGCGGCGAGATTGAATGGCTGCGCGTGGATTTCTTTTGAAAATGTGGAGAGGTTGTGTTCCCTTAAGAGCGATTGGCTAAGACGAAAGGCACTCTGCAACTGACGAAGTTGTTAAGGCCGAAACACGCGTAATGCGCCATATAAGTGCTATTGTACTTAGAGCGTGGTCTTGAGAAAGCACTCAAAATGAACGGTATAATATTTCATATATGTCAGCCAAAACTAATCGAGTGCACAACACTGCCATTTAGTGATTCTTTCATTTCACTGCACTTCTAATAAGTGCGTCTTCGTCTCCTTTATGTATGGGGGTTTGTTCCACGCAAGACTGATTGGCTAAGACAAAAGTCACTGTGCAGCTGAAGAGGCTGTCATTTTAGAAACACGGGTACTGCATTATATAAGTGACCTCAACAGACCACATGCATGGCTCAATAAATCTTCAGGCATACTACATTTTGAAAATATTCACCGATTTTGACCTGGCCACGTTGCTTATTTTCGAACTACCTCGAAAATCCAGTATATGAAATGACTTGAACTGATCTGTGAAAACAGCTAATCAGGTTTTCAATTAATTCGTTTGAGATATTCGGACAATGAGATGAGCTACAAGAGTTTGGGATTGCAATGCAAATGGAATGAGCTCAATATACGAGTTATGCAATCAAAAACTTTGTTTTATTAGCATATGATGGAGAAATTGCGAGAGAACCGGAAGGCGTTCCGTAAACAGATACTTTGGTGAGAAACTTGGACCGTTAAAAAAGTGAGTGAAGCCTCTATCCAATATCACGTCAGTAGCTTTCCTTACGACTTCAATTTATTTTCCTCATCTCATCACATTGACAATTTCACCAAAACGTAGGACTCGTCTGCCTCTAGACAAGATCAATGTATTCATACAGTTGTTTCTTCGACGAGGAGTCTGATGCGTTTTTCCTTTCGCTTAACCCATTTTGTTGCATTCTCGGTGTCATCCCATTCCTTGCCTGTTTGGTGAAGCTCTTAGTGAATTTTCGTAAAAGTTCTCATATTGGTTATCAGGCAGCTTCTTTATTAACAAAAGAAATTTCGTTGGCATACTATTCGTAGGAGGCTAATATGCACATCAAGACTCGACTATAGCAATCTTTGCTTCTTACAACTTTGTCGCTGAAAACGTTTCACATCGAAAGTTGTACTTCAACTTTTGAATCGACATCTCACGATTTCTTATATTGATTGTGGATTTTCTCAAGAAAGTCCTTTGTAACGTCAATGCTTCCAAGTACTTTATTTTTAAGAGGGTCAAAATTTTATGTCGCAAAACTACAATGAAATGGTGGTATTGAATTTGAGGTGTGCCATCAGAGGAAATGGCGCATTTGCTATCATTTCTTCTCAAAATATCCTCTTTAGCACCTCGTCTTCATTGAAATATGCCTTACAATACTTCTCACTAACTGAGTTCAGTGAGCTCAGAAATATCCGAATTTGTCATAAATTTGTTTTTGTAGGATTTTGTTTTGAAGTAAACAAACAACAAGAATAACATCATGCACGTATGAATGCTGAGTCCTTTGCTGCTCTGTGAACGATGTGATGTAAAAAGTGAACAATTTTGATGGAGTCATATAACGTTAACTTGAATTTTAGGAACTAAAAATGAACATGGAAAGACTTTCGACCGTCATCTTATGATATCGCTGTTAGTCACATTCTTGAGCAGTGGTGGCCTGTGGAGTGATGCCTGTAGGGCAAACTATTGAGCAGAAAACTGCAGAAAAGCAGAAAAATTCTACACATATTTCTAATTTCACATAAAACTCACAAAGCTCCAACAGCAATGAGTATATCTGACCCTTTACAAATATTCGAAACGTTATAATACGAGGCTTCTAACGAAAGGGTTTTGTATTCAAAGTGAAAAAAATAGGTCTAGAACATCGAATAGTATAGTGACTTGATGTCCAATGATGGAATTGCACTAGCAAAGGAGCTCAGGCCCTTGTACAACGTCTTGTGATGCAAGCAGTGAGTGCGTAATGGATGTCATTTTATGTGTTCTGTTCCTTTTTTCGCGAGTTCCGGAAAGGAGTAGTCAAGTTCCAATTTTCTAGGAAAATCGTCAGTCTTCTAGTGTCAACATTTCCATAACTTCACATAATTTGATTGAAAACATTCCATAATACTCTACCAAATAAAAGACTTTGCTCTCCAGGTCTTTCGACGTTCTCGAAAGGCAAGCGCGTAGTGCATTCTTGCCTAATGCTGTAATCTCAGGCATTTTGAGTCAGCTTAATGTTAACATCACTTGCAAAGCACTGCAATGCCAAAATGTTGCTCTTAATCCAACGGCGGTTATGCGTAGGTAATTCATGTTCAACGTTTATTTGGATTATTCTGAGTAGAGGTATAGAATGCCCTGGAGAAAGTAGACTGTATCTGCTAATGTCCAGGATAAACAAATAATTACTAGATAATTATTGGATAATGCTCTGAAATAAGGGGGAATTATCACAATAGCACTAAGATTGATATCCTTGGAATTGATAGTATTTTTATGAAGAAATTTTCCATATCTTTTTTACTGAGATTGATACAGTATTCAAACTGTGAGGTTATAACTTACAAGATTTTGCAGAATAAAATAAAATTAATACCACAAATTTTTAAAAGTGTTTTTAGTTTTTATCGTAAAAAAAGGTCATTTCAAAACATAATTTCTTGCAGAAGACGACAACGTCGAGACGTACATTATTGTCAGCAATACAGTGACGGAAATATGCAAGATTATGGTGAAGGGGGTTCCAAAAACGATATGCGACAAACCTATGGCTTTTGCTGCTGTCAACTGCACATACTTTCAGAGACTCTCTCGTTTTGAATAGCTTCGTCTTCCAGAAGTTTTTTTTTCTAAGAGAAATCTATATAGACCCAAGCATCATTATGGCAAAGTGTCGAAAATGATGTGGCAAAGTGTTACGAACAGAGCGATTCCGAGTCCGCTGGGATCTCACTTTTTCTCGGCTTCCGGCACTGTCGGCGGAAACTAAATCTAAACTGCGATGTATTTCATAAAAGCATTTTTATATAACCAATCTTTAATGCAGTATTACAGTACCAGTAAATTGGTAAGTTATATGAGCGCTAATTGGTCAATGTCATGCAATGAATTACATTGAAGTCTGCAAAGTACTGAGCTTGAAATTTGCACTTTTCTATTGAAAATCAAAAAATGTGCAATTAAATCTCACTGAAAAAATTCTCTTGTGCTTATGAAGGATAAGGATGAAGCTGTTAGTAATGGTCAATTCCTGATAGGTGTGCCATGCGTCCGCTTAAAATTGTTGCTTCGTTTAAGGTGGTTGTTGCAAATCTGGCTTTCATAATGACTCGTGGTGGCTTATCAATGTATCAAGTCACTCCTGCTATCTTCAGAGACAAGCCTGAAACGATATCGGTGACGCAAGGGGATGGAGAGCTTGGTGAGTTTCAAGCGCGGAACCAAACCATCCAACATCGATTGATCGTACGTGTCGCAGAACACCTCTAACCAGTGGGCCACTTGCGCCACTTGGGCATTCCTACGCTCATAGTCAAAAAGAAACTCGTACTATTGCTTAACTATTGGCAATGAAAAAAAATAGTTGGAAAAGGATGCAATAAATGAGACCAATATAACATTTAAAGATATCCAAATATTCATAGCTTTCGTGCTATTCAATTACCAAGAATAAACCTGCGTTCCCGTTAAGACATTTCTCAAATACGCTGTGGAAGTGGTTCGAGAAAATAGGAAGGAAAGATCCTTGAATCTTGAACATGGGCGATTTATCGTGGAGGTGCGGCAGGTCTCGTGGATGACCTTTGAAATGATAGGTAAGAAAGACGTAGTTGTTAATGGCATTGGTAGATCAACTGATGTATGTGATCTGTTCTCATGCAACTTAAGCGGCGTGGAGGGTATTTAAATTGCGCGTTTTACTAGTGCAGGTCGTTTTTTCGCCTCGCCTCATGAAGTATAAGTCCCGAATTCGTTGCGATAACAGCGTTCTGTTTTTGGATCGCAGGAATGGCCGAAATTTTGAAACGTGTGGATGACTGTATCTTCTGATATTCATCAGAACTTAGCACGAAAAAATCCTCTCTCTTCATACGACAGTGAGCTTATAGAAGACACAATGCAAAAAAAAATTGATAAGAGACTCGAGTCAAGAAAGTGCTGCAATTTTTGTTGTCAGCTAAAGGTACAATGGTCTACATGAACAATGTGTGAATTACATGAGGCTTTAGTTTGGTGTTAATATGAAGAATTTTGCAAGCATCGGTCTTTAGACTACCCATTTCACTAGGTATTTCGCGTTACTTCTTGTCATAAACTATAGGGACAATATTATGTTACACAAAAGTAGTTTAGAGATATGCCGACATTGGAATTCTATCAGTAGCAATTGACGAGAAATGCGAGGATTTTTTTAAAATTTAACTTCCTGGTAGTAGTGTTATGATGCGCCTACGGTGTGAGTAAAACGCGAGTTTGACTCCTGCTGAAGCTTAAATTTCGCACATCATTATCCATCACTCAGCATCTTCGGGTATACAATTGTACTAGGCTGAGGAAGAGCTCCTTAACGCTCGCTTAAAGTCCAAATTTTATGGTTGTTTCACACAGTATCGGTTATTATCTATCTCTGGGAATATCTCAGTAATATTTCCATAAGAAACTCCTGCAGCAAAGCTAGTATATAGCGCATCGAATTTTTCCGAAACGTCAAGCTCCGCCATTAGTTGCACGTCAAGATCTGTTTGGCAAGAAGATCGTGAATGCGTTTGATGGAATTTTGAAGGTGCTTTGTATTTCAAACTTCATCCGAATGCTCGCGCCATCAATGACGAAGTCTACTGCGAGCAGCTGAACCGAGTCCACGGTGAGTTGAAGGAAAAATACCCGACATTGGCTCGTCGAAAGCGCGCTATTTTAGCATGACAATGCTAAACCTTAAATCGGGAAAAAGACAAGAAAAATTTGATAAGTTGAAGGAATCGAGTCTTGTCACACCCACCCTACAGTCCAGATGCTACGTCGTACGATTATGGTCTTTTCCGCTCGATGGAGCATTTTCTGCGTGGACGCCGATTCGAGACATTGATCAAGTTATAAAGGGAATGTCAAGAACATTTTGGCTCAGAGCTCAAGGAATGACGATTTCGAGGAAATCTGGATACTTATAGATCGTTGGCGGACAATGACTGTCTTTATTTGAAGAGTAATTATGAATGTTTATAATTGAATTGAGGTATAAACTTTGAATCTTCAGTGAGTGTTAAGAAAGTTTTTCCTCAACCTAGTAACATCATGACACGCTATAACAGCGGTTGAATGAACGTTTCTAATAGATCCGATAGCTGTCACCTCAAATGGGTTTTACGCCATATGTACTTAGTGGAACAAAATCGTTGAAAATTGTTTGCTGACACTTCGATGCCTTTTATCGAAAGGTAGTGCCCAGCAGAAAGGCTGTCTTGGAAGTATAGCGTAGCACACAGACAGGAAAAGGTTGATACATAGGTTCAATTTAACCTAAAGTTTGAAACCTCGAACTTTTCAGCCTTATATCTATCAATGGATGGTTACAAGTCAATTCACAGACAGTTTAAGGGTGAAATAAACTTATTTCTTCTTCGAGTTTACAAATGCACCAACTTCTGCAGGATCAGTGGTTGAATGGGGAACAAATTTTTATCACTGGACACACTATCAGCAAAATCACCTTGTCCAAAACATACAAAACATCGAGTGCTAAAAAATTGCCGATTTAGTTGATATATGAAAATCGAGAAAACTTATCTATTAGCTGGCGCGAGGTTGGTAAAGTAGTTGTAGAAATTTGGCTGACGGTTTCGGCCGACAGGCCTTCTTCAGAGCCTGGGCGTATGTAGTGTTAGTGTTACAGCGCTCTATACAAACGTCTCAAATGACGTCGCAATACAAGCCTGTCATGAATTACTGATAGAGAACATAGAAAACGTATGATAGGTTTGACCTTGTCGGTCCAACAGCTTATCACACTCCTTAGGTCATGTCTAAGCTGTTCGATATTTAGGTCGGTCGGGAAAATATTTCGCGCAATTAGAAGGTTGGCAATGGGGCAAAGACTAGCACCCAGCTTAGCCATCGCTTTCATGTCAAAAGTGGAATCTCCAGTTCTCCATCGGCGACCAATACTCTACTGTCGCTATATAGACGACTGTTTCATCATCTGCTCTACACAAGAGGAGATGGATAAGTATTTCGAAAATCCTGAACGGACTGTCAGAGTTTATTAAGTTGGCGCGCGAGAACAACAAAATTCAGAGAGTTGGCTTCCCTTCTTGAACGTTACAAGTTCAACTTAATGAAAGTGACTATAGCACAAAAATGGTACCGCAAGCCTAGTAACAAAAACATCTTGGTACATTATCCTTCTTCCCATCCCTCACATACTAAAAAGGCACTTATCCGAAATATGTATCGAACAACTGGAAGTGTTTGTACGGGAGACGATGAAAGAAGGGAATCACTAGACTTAGCTCGAAAAATAGCCATTTCTAATGGGTACAAAGAAAAACAAAAACTAACGTTAGGCCCAAAAGGAGCGAAAAGCCTCGTAATGGGAACGACAAGGCGCCACACCTAAACAATAAGGTACCTCTTAAACTACCTTTCATAACAGACGAAGTCAGTACCGCTATTAGAAAGTGTCTGAAAAACAGTGGTCTAGAAGATTCTGTAGGAATTGTAGAAATTCCGCCTAAAACACTGCGTCGTCAATTAGTTCGAAACCGCTTGTATGACCGTCTATGTAATACAAAGGACTGCGTTATTTGTCCCAATGGTAGAGGCGGCGATTGCATGAGCGTAGGTACAATATACCTAGTCTCATGTAAGACATGTGGTGATGAATATATTGGCGAAACAGGCAGACCACTTTACATCCGCATCAAAGAGCACCTAGATGGAAAAGCAAATAAAGACCCAGGTAAACCTCTAGGTACACACAGAATTCAAAGACACAACGATGATGACTTCGAGGTAGTAGTCAAAATTCTAGGGCACGAACCAAAGACATCGGCGCGAAAGACCTTTGAAGCTTTTTGGATAAATTCCAAAAATCTGCAAATGAACAAAAAGGGAGAGTGCCTTAACATAACCAACCATATGGCACCTTATCTCAGATTAATTTTCTAGCATGTGTCCCAGCTGACACCTATACAAAATTTGACCTAGTGACATGGGGGCGGGTTCAAACGTAACCCTGGCACTAACAACATAGGTAGTCTCTGGATTAGATGGTGAGGTGAGTAGTTTTCCCTGAATCGATTGTCACTTACAATACCTTAGATTTTCAAAATAAATACTATTCTTCTCTTTCCTTATTATATAGTCATATAAATATAGCTACAACGAATAATACGTTCAGGCTCTGAAGAAGGCGTATTTGCCGAAACGTTAGCCACAAGCAATCGCGAAAACCCATCGACCGGAAAGAAGAACAATCGATTGGGAAAAGATACCAACCTCGTGAAGCTTTTAATAAAGATTAGTTTTCTAACTTTTCTTCTCATTTTCAAAGACTTTTAACCATTATTGTGAATTTATATCGCCCGTCTAGCAAGGACAGCAGCTAGAAAGCATATCTTCTGCAACTTAATACTTCTAATAGATGTCTATGTGTAGCAAATGTAGTATGTAGCTGAAGTAAGTGTAGGAAAAGCGCGCATTCATCATTGCGCAGAATGCAGTAGTCCTTTATTAGCACCTATATTCAGAAAAAAAAAACGTAATTTTTGCTCTTTCCAGATATTTTAGTAGTCATTTGATAGCTTAATCTCGGAGATTTCAAAAGAACATCTTGAAAGACTTTCATATTACGCTGTAACATCAAAAAGAAAATGTTATTTTACGCCTATGCATTTTTTTGAGGAGCAAAGCTTTTCCGCAGCGAATCAGTAATCATTCAGTAGCACAAATTCAGACAAATATTATGGCTTTTTTGCTTTTCTGGGAAGACCTTTTATTACCCTTTAACACTGGAAGTAAGATTGCATTTTCACATGCGACGCGTATGTCTTCTACCGATATGTGATATAAGTCGGCTTCGTGACACTGGCGTATAGCCGTCATCTTTCGATAACTGTTCGGCAGCTTAAATCGCGAGGGTTCCAATGGTGTGCTTGCCTTTTCAAAATAAATTTCGTATTGCGCTGTAACAATAAGAATAAAATAATGATACACATTCGAGTACTTTCGCTGGGCATAGCTTTTGTCTCACATTTTCAGTAACCACGATGGCACAAATCTCAACAATTTTAAATGATAAACTTGGCATCTTAGAAAAGCTTCTCAGTGCGCTGTTACAGCTAGAAGAATATTGAGTTTCACACTCAGCCCTTGTCGATCGTGCAGCGCAGCTCACATGCGTGCAATACGCGTCATGCGCACCGAGTGCGAAGCCCAAAATTCTTTTAGCTGCAATAACGCACTTAGAAGATCTTCTTAAGAACCAACTTTATCATTGAAATTGCTGAGCTTTGTGCCACGAATGGTTATTGAAAGTCTGAGAGAAAAGCTGAGTTCAACGAAAAGTACTTAAATGTGCAGCACAATTTATTTTTACTGCTACGTAGAGCTAAGAGATTTCCTTTCGAAGAGCATTCTCACCATTGAAATCCACGAGATTTATGTTTAATCGGTTATTGAAGACGATGTCTTGGTGCCAATGATGCGAAATTCATCCACACACCGGAGCAAATACACGTGCCGTACGTGAAATTCAACCATAACTTCAGTGTTGCAGAACAAAAAAAATTTTGTTTGGAAAACAGAAACACTATTATATTTGTCAAAATTGTGCTATCGAAAAATTACTAATTTTCTTGATAAAAGGCTTTACTCAGCTCAGCGAAGAATGCTTGATGTGAAATAAAATTTTTAGTTCAACGTTACAGCCTATAAGGTGGGTGCTACCGATAAGTCCCAATAGGACGAAATAGGCGCCTATATAGCACTAGACCTACCGGCTCAAAACATGTCATATCTTTATCAGATTAAATCGTTACAGCTTATTATATGATGGACCATTTAAAAATAGAATGACACCATTCAAATTCTCGAGGTTCAAACTATCGAATGACTGTTGAAATTTCTAGAAAGGGCAAAAAATATGCTTTCTTGAATATGGGTGCGCGTAAGGGAAAAGTACCGAATACTTCTTTGGAAACACATATTTTTGACCAATAATTTGCGTAAGGCCAATGTTTCAAGCTTTTTACTCAAGCACAATTGTCCCTCCAAGCTCAGAATTTCTTTACTAACCATAACTTCCAAACTTTTTCTCAAAAACTGTCAATTCTAAATAACTGAAGTAAGCGAAGGACTGATATGAGCTTAGCTAAAGTCAGAGTTATCGTGAACTCGTATTGAATAAACATGCATCATCAATTCTGACAAATTACAATTTGCTTTTCGATTTTTACCCACAACGATACTTTTGGGTCTTGTGAGAAACAACGGAAGATCAAAAATGAAAAATTTCATTGTGATAGTCTTTGTAAACCTCACACATTTGATTTATTGCCAAATTAAATATGATTGTATAGTAAAGCAGCGTTTTTCTCTATAAAAGACACTTATCTAAGCCTAAAGCATATATGCAAATAAAGAAAATCTTACTCTATGAATATAATGCAAGAATTCCAGAATTTTTGAAACAGAGAAAAAAGCTCTGATCAAACAACGAAAATCGCTCAATCCGCTCTGCGCGCATCGATTTCATAGCGGTCTCCTGGAGGTTAAGTCGTTCCATGAATTTTGGCACTAGATCAATAAACACCAAATTTATCATCAACAGAGATGATTTAGATTGCACACTTTTGATATCGTTCGACTGCGCATTTTCTTGCTACCCCAATTTTGTAGAGTGGTGTGCAAAAACGGTTGCTTCAGCTGGGATTCGCACTCAGATTTCACTCCTTATGAGAGGGGGTGCTGAACGGGTTGCACCATCGCCGCTCGTTTTTGCATAACTGCTCTTTCTATGCTACAACGCGTTATCTGTCAACAGCCAACCGTCTAAGGTCTGGTGTGGGCAGTCACTTATCGACAATGAACTCACGCTAAATGAGCGTCGTTGGTGCAACGGTTTCAGCACACGCTTCCGGAAAGAGTGAGATGTTCGCATTCCGGCTGACGCAAACGTTTTTGCACGCCACTTTACATTATTGGGTTTGTTGTAACATCACACTACTACAATACAAGGTCAAATAGAAAGAGTTTCGCATTGTTCCCTGTCTAAACTTTTAATATGCAACTTGCCTATACAGCTTCAAGATGGAGATGCTGTGGGAACGATTAGCTTGCTGCTCTTGCACGAATAGCGCTTAGGGAACATGCTAGAAGTGGCGCGTAAGATGAATGGAGCTTTCCGTGGACTGCCCAAGCGCGACTGATCCTCCGACTGTTTTTCTCCAGCTTTGAACTTTGCAAACCACTTTCTAGCTTTCCCTTCTGCAACCGTATCATCTCCCCGAGCTCCTTTAACCTTGCGTGCCTCTTCACTAGCATTTTCTCCTCCATGCCATTAGTATATGAGTAAAAGGGAGTTTGTTCCCAGGAAAACTCCACATCAGAGCAAGTATAGGTACAGTTGTGTACCAAAACGTTGGCAAGAAAACACACAATTGAACATCACCAAAATCATTCAATTTTGAATACTTCTGATTAATAAATTTCGTGTTTGGTGATCTAGCGCCAGAACTCACAGAACCACAATATAATCGCCCTCAATAAATTGCTGACCAAATGGTACGATTTGTTTTCTCCTTTTTTTTTTCTTACACTAAGGGTTGCGTTTTGAAAAATATGGGAGCAAACTAATAGGAACTCGTCCATAAGACACAAATGTGTACTCGATTTTAATCTCTTTTCTAAATTTGACGATTGCCGTGTTTTCTTCAAAAAAGTGGTGCAAAGAACTTACATTCAACCTTCTTCAACTTGAAAAAATTGCGATAAAAACAGTATCCCCGAAGACTTTAGAATGGAGTGAAAGCAGTTTTGCCTGCAAGCGAATCGGTTATAATGCATTCAGAAGTGCGTTAACTTCTAACCCTTTGGATGCCGAGGCTCCACGGCTCTGCATCTCTCACTGGCAACTTTGAACGGTCTACTCCATCTCCCGGCCTCTCTAAACCCCAGTATGCTGCGCCTAACAGGCAAGCTATTTCGTCTGACAGTGCTGCTTGCTGCGCCTAACAATAGCACGCTGCTGCGTTGTTGCATGAGCAGACGATGAGATGTCGCATCACAAGGAGTGCATATCTGGACTTTACAATGGCTCGTTGTGGCCTGCCACTAAATCAGATCTATGCTGTCATCCTCCTGGACAAGTCTAGTGCCGATTCCGTGACCATGGACGAATGAGAAACTCGGGGAGCTTTGAACGTGGAATCGAGCCTCCGACGTGTCTTCAGCAAGACACCTTTGATCACTGCGCCACACGGGCCCATGTCGACATAAACTTATCAGTGGTTGATTTTCACTTGACGGATACGCTGTAATATTCGGCCTGCCTTGCACTCACAATCTCAACGAATATGCGACTCCACTGTATAATTGTATCTCACATGTCACCATACACCCTACAGCTTTGAACACCTATCTGAGATCTTCCAAACAAAAGAGAAAGAGAACATATTAGTCCTACTGCCCTACATAGGGAGATGTTGTAAGTGCAGATCATGGGCCAATTATCCCTACGATTGGTGTCTTGAGAACGTGCCGTTGTTTAAGACTGTATCGGAATTTCGAAACAAATACTGACTCGTCGAAAGTGGCAATCTTTTTATTACATCGAACTTTTTCATAACAGCCACCACGAAAGTTTTTTAACGAGAAACATTTGGTCAGATTATTCAGAACAACACACGACAAATTATTGGGAATAAAAGAGTGAACAGTTCATAAAACGGAAAACGGTAAGAACTCAATGATGCTAAAGACAGAGATAATAAGGGAAAATGAAAACACAGAAGATCATACTCCACAGCTCTCCAAGATTTCAACAGATCATTGGCAAAAACCTGCAACGACAAACTTTTTTCACGGTGCGTTTTTAATTGACACCAAATTTTGCACATCATGTTCCTGAATGTCGAATTCCAATATTTTTTCATTGTATGGAGCACAAGAAACAATCTACAGTGATCAGAACAAAATTCCTTCTATTCAACACCGCTTTTAGCTGTGGTCTATGTTGTAGATATATTTGATCGATGCTCAGTGATGTGCAAAACTTTCGCGTCAGGCAACAATTGGAACCCACGTTTCAACCTTTTCCGCGGGCACGTGCTTAACCCTTCGGGACTGCGGTGTGTACCACTCATGTACACGCCAACTTTCGTAATTTTATTGTCAACTGTAGACTTCTCGCTACTTCAAATAACCATTCGAAAGCGATATGAAAATTGCATTTTTTTGGCAGTGTACAGTGTGATTTGTATTTTGTGTTCACATGGCCTTCTAATAAAGCAAAACGTTTTCCACCAAAGTTTCAGTAATCACTGATAGCTTGAGAAATGGTGGTTCTAAATGTATACTGAGTTATTCGATTGAATAGAAAATGTAGGTTTTTGAGCACAGTAAAAACGATGAACAGAAACTGCGTTTCGCTCTCGGAGTGCCTTGCGTGTTTCGCTATTGTTTATGCCTGTCCTTACAGTAGACTTTTGCCAATCGTTTGATAGTTGAAAAGTGTAGATTTCAAAAATTAATTTGTCTCTTTTGATCTGATTTTTGAAAAAGATGTGGCAGTCGTCAAATCTAGAAAAGAGATTCAAATTGAGTACAGTTTCATGTCTTATAAACAAGTTCCTATTAGTTCGCCCAGCGTACTTTTCAAAAAGGCAACCCTTAGTGTTAGAAACGAAAGGCTCCTGTTTCGCCCTATTGGGACTCATCAATACAGCATAATACATACAGTACACCATACAGCACTTCATTATAACAGCTACGTACTCGAGTGGCGGTTATCACAATGGCAGGTAAGTACATTACCTAACTTGGGGTGATTTTTTTACTCGACGTCAATTCCTTCAGAGGATTATTTGACCTCAGGGGACTGGCTGAACCGAGGGAGGGTGCTACTGACTAGCCACAATAGAACCAAACAGGTGCCTATATATCACTAGACCTATCAGCTCCATATTTGTTATATACCTTATCTAAGTATTTATTTGTGCATTACTTCTCTCACAGTATAAACAAAGAGCAGCTCTACAAAATTTTTCCTGCTTCGGATCCAATTTATCACAGTAACCTAGAAAACAGACATAGTTATACGTGGTACAATTACATTATCCAAAATATGCAAATGGCTATTATAGCTTGTAGCTAATGTGAAATCTCATATTTTGTGAGTTCGATAACAGCAGCCGATCCAACGCATTGTCGAAGTATCAGGCTTTGATTGTCAAAAATAATAGATCTCCACGCCCAAACTTTGAATAAAACTTGGATTTGCCTGAAACAATGATAAAATGGATACTTTGATTTACTTACAAATTCTTATGAACACCATTAACCCTTCTTGCACAGGATCTTCTGCAGTCCATAGTTTCCAATTCTTCATGTGCACTATTATATAAGTTATTAGAAATGAACGAATTCCTGCTATAAAACTTGGATTGAGGTAAGAACTGTCTATGACATGGCATCGCATGCATTGTGCAACAGCTTCTTTTTGACATACTGCTCATTGTTTTCCAATGTCCAGTTACTAGTACAACTCTTAAGTGTTGTTCATAGTAAAATATATCAAAATTGATCGAATTATATCATTATGTTCTTGGTACAAGCTATTAAGATTGACATAATGCCAACATCACTGCGATTTCGTAGTAAAAGAGAGCTTGTATTTTCAAACATAAACGCTATCTTTGAACTAAAAGTATACCAGTAGAGAGAATCTTAACCTATCGAACTCTCACTAGAAACCTCAAACTTTTATCCAAAACGATGAAAAAACCTAATCAAATACCAAAAATTGGCGATTTGCACTGGGTGTGGCTATTACAACTGCTGGTCCCGAAAGGGTTAACCAACTGCACTACCGTAGCCTGTTTTGCCACCGCTCTCTAAGCTAGAACACATTAATTTCAAAAATAACCATTGTTTATCAAATTGTCTACCAATCTTTCCCCCAATACCGAGACAATAGGTATAAACATTCTCAAAGACATAAATTATACCGAGGTTTGTAGAAAGTCGAACTTTTGAATTGTCACCAGAATTAGTGACCTCGTCCATGAGGCCCGCCACCTCCACGCGGTCCACCCATACTTCTACCAAGAGGATCACCGAGTCCTCTAACACGAGTACCTGCACCAGCTCTGGATGAAATCTTATGAGGCTTATCATTAATAAGCAGTGTATCGAAGGGAAGCGAATCCATGATGGATGAATATGTAATGATATAGCGGATATTGTTTCCTAAACCTGGAGAATTCAAATTTTTTTTGAACAAACTAAGTAAGCTGTAATAGACTTAAGATGGAGCACGAATGATATTCGCAACGAAATTTGAGTTCCTGATATGTTGAAAATGGCGTGTGTTGCGCAAATGTCAGATGTGTCTGCGATGTGCACGTGCTCGATGGCTCGCCTTTGTCCATAGCACAACAAGTCTTCCATCTTCCGTAGTCAGTGAGTCAGTACCAGACTTATCTAGGAGATCACCAGCACTGACTTATGACATTGCTGAGCCATCGAGAGTCATTTTAGGGGCCAGAGTGCATAACGCGAGAGTTTTAAAGCTTTACAACCTGAAAACCACTGGAAGTACCTCAACTCATTGTGAGAAAGCACAGCATAGGCACACATGGTTTCTGGCTTGCTCTGCTTCCAAGTAAGATAAATCCTACCGTCAAACCCACATTTATGAGCTGGTATCAAAGTCACTTCTAAGAAATGAGCACTGGTATAGCCACTGGTTACCTTTACTGTAAAGGTCAATTTAGTACCTATTAGTCAAACAAATTTCTACATAAAAGCTAACAAAGCGGAACTATTCTCTACTGATCACAAGGTTTCTTTTAGATAATTTTGAGCTGCCGTGACTCCAATTGGTTTATTATTACCGCTTAGTTATAGATCAATCTAATGCTAAGTGATACTACTAATAATTATCGAGTTTTATGGCGCTTGTTAGTAAGGAATAAAATATGATTGTGATGGCGATCATAAAGAATGACATTCACCTCAATTTCCTACGCAGACCTTGTAAAATTAATTCTGGTGAACACTTTAGCTGAGGCTAACTGAAGTGAGTAAGTCAGCCATTCAAACATTTAATAACTAACCTCAAAGTGATGGAAGCTCAGGGCACGAAAAGCACACCGAGCTATCCTTAAAACCAAAGTATTCCACACGCAAGAAGAATGTTACATCGGTTAGCGAACATAGTGGCATTAAAAATCAACAAGACCAAAAGAGTCGGCAACCAGAGGTTTCGAAATAAATCCTTCCATACATTTACTTACGAATGAATGAAATGTTAAAGCCATCGTGGTATATCTGGCCTTTACAATTACTCGCAGTGGCCTACCATGATTCGTGTCAGTATAGCTTTCCTCTCAAACAGTTTGTAGTAATTCGCCCTGCTCAGAAGGCTCAGTGAGAATTGAGCACAGGATCGAACATGAACCACGTTTATGTTGCAAGGAACTTTTAACCACTGCTTTACATGAAGGAAACCTGACGTAGAAGCCGCTTATCTCCAGACATCAGCAAATTTACTGTAAAGTATGCAGAAGTGGCCAACCTTGGGAAAATAAGAAAAAATATACCAAGGAGGCAATAAGAACGAACAGAGGAGGTGTCCGATCAAAGATTGATTATCGATGAAACACATCCAAAACTACAAATTCAAAAATTACTTGCTTGTTTCTATTTCAAAGATCTGTGATCGCAAAATCCTGACTGGTTCCCAGCACTTCCTGCATTCGATTCGCATCCTCTTGTTCAACCGCTGCGAAGTTCTTCGAAGATTTCAGTATTGTTTCGGGATTTCGTATTCTCTATAAATGCCGTAGAATGCTAGTCGAGATTAATCCCTTCAATATTTCGGAAAAAGCCGAATTAATGTGTTCGCTGATTGACTGCGAGAAATGCTGAACGGGGCGGTCGAACTGTCGTATTTTTAACTAAGTCGCCTTCCAATATACTGCGTCAGTAACCACTGCGCTAACCCACCACCAAATCATGAATTGCTTGCTCGTAATCAAGGAACAGATTTTATCATATGAGGTATTTTCGAGATCTCATCAGTCAGAATGCGCTGATATGTCTAACCTCCGGTAATATAAGCCATCACCGCACCATAACCACAAAATCCAGAATATTTTCAACTTCCTAGAAAATCAGGGTTTTAAATCTCCATTTGCCGCCTTAAAACAGACAAATGCCGAAAAAAAAAGTAGTAGATTGTTTTTTTTGCCATAGGTTCCTAATGAGTGGAAAGACGGACTTGGTATGGCTGTGACGAGAACGGTGTGAAAGTCCTAAGATGTATTACTTGTGGAATATTGATTCAATATTGACAAGTAATGCCGGTACGTTGAATACGAATGAGTTGATAAAGCCGACATGGAAACATTCGCTTCTTTAATTTTTAGTTGATAGACATATCTCTTCAATATTGCAATTCATTTCAAGCTGCTATTCATTTCGTTTAGGTCAACGGTCTTTATCTCGAATGTAAGAGTGACTCGATTGATCCACTCAGACTCGGTAAAGCCAAATACAAAGATAGCAAAGGAAATGTGTAAGAACTAGGTGGACGTTTTATCCTTCTTCGCACACTCACAATCCATTGGCTCGCATTATACGGTGACGCAACGGTATTGCTTCGCAGCAGATAAAAATGCAAAGATGATGAAGGGAATGCAAGGAAACAAGGTATCCACTCTACCCTTGAGCTATGATCACAAGTTCTTAGCTCGCAAAAGAATTTGGGCGGTAACGGCATCTACCAGTCAAGGACGTTCATCCAGCGTCATAGCGATTTTCGTCCTTAATATTCTACTCTGAAGTAAACGTCAAAATATTGCATAAAACACCAGCTGCTGCCAAATAAGCTACTGCGACATCCTGTTAAAGAAGCGAAAAGTGTTAAATTTTCTGCTGCAGGTTCCGAATGAGTAAGTGGATCACTTCACTATAGATGCGGTGAAAACGGTGTGAAGATCATAGGGATGTAAACACATCTAGAACATCAGCTCTAATCGGAGAAGTGATGTCGGTACGATGAATACAGATAAACTAATTATGCGGTGAAGAAAAATATTGTCTTATCAGGCTACCTGTTGATAGACAACTCTCTCCAAGATGTTGTTGCCATTGCTGTCAAATCTGCTGTTGATTCATTTGCAACTGATTAATGAGGCAATGAAGTTGGAAAAGTAATCTATTGCGTCGGCATGATTTATGCAATAAAATACAAATTGCTCTTACATTTCACACCCATGACTACAAAACCTTTCACTAACTTGCCTCTCTTAAATTTATGACCTTCAGTGCGAATGTGTGAGGGACTGGATTAGACCCTGTTAAAAATGTAGTATTGAAAACGCGGGATGAATAATGGGGATAATAAGAAAGTAAAGTTAAAATGACGATTCTGTACTCATTCACTACTTTCGTGGGCACTTTTACGTTATGCGCACTCCGTTTCCACGTCTTGGAAAAAACGTAATTTATGGTTGTTCTCGAGGTGCGAGAGGCCATTCGATAGCGTAAATCCAAAAAAAAAAATTAAAAATGTGCTTTATTTTTTGAATGGAATTTTGGTGGACTGTAATAGTGATATATTTATGTTTTTCGCTCAAACATTTCTCGCTAAAACAAAGTCTCTCATCTAGAATTTCACTAATCACTCAACAGCCTAAATCTTGACAACCAAATTATGTATGTGGTTTTTGAAAAGGAGTTTTTAGTGCGCTGTAACAATCAAAGAGGACTGGTGTAACAGTCAAAGAGGACTGGCTTTCGAAAAGAAGGCACCGGAAGAAGCGCTGTGGGTTAGTACTACTGTTGCGAACTGCTATCCCCATACCGGAAAAACGCTGTTGCAAATGTCGCGCTGCGCGAAATTTAACCTTCCTTTAGCTAAAAGAGAGCAATCAAAAGTTTTTTGCAAGAAACCATTACCATCATTGGAATTGCCGAGATTCAAGCTATCAAAGGGATTTTAAAAGTTAAAAAAATTAACTTTGTTCAGCTAAAAACTTTTAAATGAGAAACATGGTTTTATTCGTGCTTTGACAACGCACTATTAAACTATTTTAAAATAAAATGCGACATTGGAATTTCTGAGATTTAAGCTATTAGATAACTGTTCAAATTTGAAAGGAAAAATCAAAAAGTGCGTTTTTCCTCAAGCGATCGAAAAAGGAGCGCTCGATATTTTGTTCCTCGCAACCTAATTCACCGTTTTATGACACCGGAGCACTGTTCCTTCGAGCATGCAATCGCAAATATATCAGTGGCCTTGGCGTTCCCATCAGACTGAATTCAACTATAAACACGAGTCATTTGAACAAATAACAGCAACCGTCGGACGACTGTGATTGAAACGATGCAGATCAATGTCGCCTTTGATCATTTTCCTTCTTGAGCACCAGCATCAAGCTATAACAAAGACGAAATTGAATTGCTCCATATGGACCTCGAAAAGTTCTTCGAAAAGACCAAACATTCTTCAAGGTCTTTGTTTGAGATTTTAACGCAAAAATTGTACCTAGAAGGACGCCTGAAAAGGCTACACTGGGACTCATAAAAGAGAATGATACGAACAGGGTAAGAGGCTATCTGAATTTATCATGACGACCTAAAAACCATGATAACTCACAATTCCAAAGCCTCACTCTGAAAGGAGTCTTCCGATGGAGAGAACTTTACGGAAATAGGCTACATCATAGTAAATCGAAAGTTTTGCCTGACCGATTTCATTGTTGTTCCTGAGCTCCACGGAACCATACCAATGCGTCCTTCGCGCAGCGCTCATTTCTTGCGAAAAGGAGAAAAAACAGCTAAATATAAACAATGAACCTCCAGAAGTGCCATACACTGGAATGTAATTAAATCATTAGTCGGCTGTTTGGAAGATACCGTATTTGACAACATCGACGAAGACTGCGACCGGCTCATTGAACATCCTCACGTTATCGCTGCAATACCGCGAGTTCTAATGTCACGAAACGACTCTTGTCTCCGCAAACACTCCAGCTCATATATCGATGTAGAATTGCACAAACTACACCCAACCGTGACCTCACTTCTGAACTTGCGAAAGGCTGCACAGAAGCCATAAAAAAATTTTAAGAGAGAGACGAGCAGCAGTCATGGTCGAAGATGTAGAGGCTGGAGAGAGCATTAGTGAAGCCACTGAAAGTTTGCTAGTTGCAACAATAAGATGATTGCAGTCCGACGCCCTGACGGAACGGTTACAGCTTGCAAAAGGGTAAGAGAAAACCATTCGCGATTACTCCTCGGATTTCTTCAATAGCGATGTCATCTTAACGTCATATAATTTGAAGGGGATGAACTTGTCGTCTCATCGCTTCTCCCTTCCGAAGTGCGACAACGCTATCTCTCTGTGAAGATTAGATTAACGCCGGGTCCAGCCAAGATAAGACCAGAGCACCTGAAAAATATACCGCCAATTCTTATCAACACCCTGGCTTGGCTATTCACTCGCTACCTGTCAAATGCCAAGGTTCCTAATTAATGGGGAACCAGCAAAAACACGTTGTTCTTCAAAAAGTGAGACCTTCACGACATAGGCAATTATCGCACATATTATACCTTTATTTCGGGTGCTTTATTAAGACCACGCTCAAATTTCAATACATCCTTTCATTATTATTTGAGCCAACTTGTTATGTGGTCTGGTAAGGGCTCTTGTACAGCCCGATACACGTGTTTCGCCCTTACAGACTCGTCAGTCGGTCAGAACCCGTCGTCTTTCGATATTTTTATAGTCAGTTCTCTCGGGAGCTCTACTCCCTTACAGAGAGTCATCGGAGACGAATGTTTTACACTCTATGTCAAGTGAAATTTTAACCTAACACAAAGTGTTGCTCACTTAATTGCTCTTTGGCTATCGAAAGACGATGGGTTCTGCCGACTGACGAGTCTGTAAGGACGAAACACGTGTATCGAGCTGTGCAAGAGCCCTTACCAAACCATATGACAACTTGGCTCAAATAATAATGAAAGGATCTATGAAATTTCCGCTCAGTCTACTTGCTGCCCGTCGTCTAAAACTCTTCACCCGGGTCATCTTAAACAGGGTGACAGAACACTGAACGAAGGACAGCATGTGAACAGACAGCAATACGAGAAGGATTTAGTACTATAGACGACATCTACACATCATACCGATAGACGAGAGCCGTTGCTGACTGAATTCCTCGGGATATCAAGCGCTCAACAGGAAGACCACCGACCCGTTGGGCCGATTTCTTCACGGAAAGCTGTAGAAGAAAGATATGATGTTCAACGAATGCCCATAGCAAGAAGTACAGGCTGGGTCACTTTTGCGCGCGAGAGGGAAAAATGGAAGTACTGCTGGTGCCCGCTCGAGTTACTCGACGATGAATTGCACGACAGGTGATGCCTAATGATCTTATATTTTACGACACGAACACTACGACTAATATCTATCGCAGTGGTATAATTCTTCGCTTGAAGAAAAACTATATTAAGGTGAATTACGAGTTCCTCTAGAAGTATTAGTTTGATTCAAGCTATATGGTCTAAAGAGCTGAACGAAAAATGTGGCTCCATCAGTAAAAAATTGAATTCTCCATGATCGATGCGGAATTCTTTGCCACAGTTCTGAAACAATTAGAAGTAGGATGAAAGCATAGAAATGAAGCTACGCCTAGCGCCTTTTTCCTTACAATTCTTATGAACGCGTTCGACTCTTTCTTTACGCTGCTCTTTCTGTGTAAGCTACAAGTTATTCTTTCCGAAGCATTGTATTCATATTTGTAAATGTCCAGCAGTAGCTTTATTAAGTCTGTAAAGGTATAAAAAAGTTGAAGTTTTGTAAGAAAAGTTGATGAAAGGAAGTATCTAAATAAACGCTGAAAAGCCGATTGACATTTGATCTGTACTGCAGCGGAAAGTAACTGTCGCCTCTTCATTGATTTCGATTCAACAGGTCGCTCACCTGATCTCTAAGAATTTTGAGAATTCTACTCAGTGAAGTAAGAAATTAAATTCCTGACATTTTACTCTGCACATCATAAATTTCCTGCACCACGACACATTACCCAAAAATTGATCAACGCCGAGAGCTTTGTTCTTTAGCCTTCCACCCTTCCGGGTCTGTGATTTTGAAGCACACTTGTGCGGTCATGCACTGGACCTCATCAGGCACCGCTAGAAGTGATCGTATGCATACCTGACCTTCACAGTCACTACTAGTGGCCTACCAGCGTGCCATGTCTGTGCTGCTATCCTCCCAGACAAGTCTCCTTCAAAATCGCAGACCCTAGAGGGATGGAAGGCTTAGTGAGCTTTGAGTGTGGAATCGAACCATTCACGCGTGTTTGCAAGAGATCTCTAGCTATTGCACTACAGGAGTTCGTTTACTGAACTTAACAATAGGATAGGATGAAACGTGGGTTCGATACCCGCCTGAGGCCGTGTTTTTGTTCACCACTCAATCTCTTAGTTATATAAGTAACATAATAACACTGCGAAAAAAGCAGCGAAAATACTATAATTTCGAAATTAACAATGTTTAACATACTACTAATTGAATATGAGAAAGATAGAGGATAAACGCTCGATCTTGATTAATCCCTGAGGGATGCGCCATAAGTTCAATTTTTAGCTTCGTGAGGTGATAGAATACATATCCGGTCCTTGAGAGTGACTCGTTCTTGTCTACAAAGTATCAAGTCAATGCTATTATACTTTCAAACAAGCTTGGTTCCAATTCGCCGACTCTGGATTAATGGAAAACTTTGTGAGCTTTGAGCGTGGAGTCGAACCTCTGACGTGCGCCTCGTGGGACACATCTCACCATTGCGCTACAAGCGTCCTTTCAACAAACCTAGTAATGGTTAACGTACCACCTATTGGATACGCTGTAATACTCAGCCTCTTTTTTCATCCATATTCGACGGAATATGTGACTACCTCATAATCTTGACTCTGGTAAAAACCAAACACGCCACAATCTGGGGATCAATCTGACTACTTTCATGCGACACAGAACCGATGACCATTATCAGTCCCCCAGACCCTCGACAAGTCTCGTTGTCAGCGTATCATCACCAATCATTCCTACACTGGTATCTGAAAACATTTCGTGTTGAAGACTGTGCATCTAAATTTTCAAAACAAATGCTGAGTCATTGGAAATAACGATCTTTTTATTACATCGAACATTTATTACAGTCATCACGAAGGAAGTCTAACAAGAAACATTCGGTCCGACTCAACAGAACAAAACATGACAATTTATTCGGAATACAGAACGAACAATCGTCAAAAAAGAAAACAACGTAATAACTTAATGATGACGAAGACAGAGAGCAAGAGAAAACGAAATCACAGAAGATCAAACTCCACAGCTCGTCAGGATTCCAACAGATCATTAGGCAAAAACCTAAAACGGCGAACTTATCACAAGATTCTTTATTACTGACATCATTTCGATAGATCGTGTTTCTAAATGTCAAATTCCAATGTATTTTCATCAAATGGAGCACAAGAAACAATCTTCAGTGAGTCTGAAAGAAAACATGGAGAACATTACATTGTCTCTGCCAATTATACTGCGTTTTCCACCAACACTATGACAAAAGGAATAAACATTTTGAACAAAATATCTCAACTCTAACCACACTAATAAGACGAGTTTGGAAAGCTGCTTATAAATGGATCTCAATCAAGAAAAAGGTAGAATCTGTGCTGAAACATACCAGATTTAGCGACCCCGTCCACGAGGTCCTCCACGTCCACGCGGTCCACCCCTAGCCCTACCACGTGGACCATCCGTGTCCTCTACCACGGGTACCTACACATGCTCTGGCTGCCTTCTTACGAGGCTCATCATCGATAAGCATCGTATCGAGAGGGAAGCGAATCCGGTAGAATGATATAACGAATATTGCTTGCCTAGAACACAAGCTTCACTCTGCTGAATGAACAATTTTCAGACAAGTAGTCTAGACAGACCGCATGTATCGTAAGAGTTATAAGAGCTCCGCGTCGCACGCAAAGTCGATGGTCGATATCGCGCTCATGGCTCACCAAGACATCTATCAGTCCGAGGTCGGTAAATTGGTACCGGACTGGTCGTAGACTTGACTGTGAGGATAAACAGCACTGATTCGAAAGAGCGCGAAGGCCAACGCGAGTCATTGTAAAGGTCAGATGTGCATTCAATCACCTCAAAAATTGAAGACAGTGCATGGCACATTCCTCAAGATTCGGTTAACGCTAGGAACTTTCTCCTTAATCCTTATATCTGGACTAGATTCAAGACGAAGCAAGAAATGAGGTCCGAAGCGAAGTTCGATGCGAGTTCTCTATGAGTGCAAAGGACTGTGTTTGTGCAGTGGTTAAAAGTGTCTGTGACGCAGACGTGATCGGTAGTTCGATCCCATAACCCACAGTTCACTAAGTTTTCAACTCACTGAGATCAGTGAATTGGCAGTGGACTAGTGTGAGAGATTAGTAAGCACTGACATGATATATTGTTAGACCACCCTGTATCATTGAAAAGGGCAGTATATGCATAACTCGAGAATCTAGAAGCTCTATGACTTAAAAGACCACCGGATGCACTGCAACTAGTGGAAGAAAGCACCGAATGAGCATATATAACATCTTGTTTGCTCTGTTCTAAGTAAAATAGTTCCTACCGTCAACCCACATTTATGAGATGACATCAGGGTTACTTCCGAGAATTATATCCTGAGATAGCTACTAGCTAGCTCACTGTAAACATCAAATTGAAACTTAACATACATTTCGTTTCAGCGGCCGTGAGGCCTCACTCAAAGCAATCGGACCTGTAAACATATTTTGAGCCTTTCATAAGGCCTGATTAGGTTGCTTAAACAGTGCAAGACATGTTTTGGTCCTTAAAGCCTTGTCAGCTACGCGGTGCCTTTCGTCTCAGTCAGTTCCAAAACATGTATTATGCACTACATGAGCACCACTGACAGACCACATGAAAGGTTTAAAATACGTTAAGAGTTTATAATGCTTTGAGGGAGGTCTCAAAAACGCCGAGAGGAAAAGTATGACAATATACGTTCTATCGGCCACAAGCAATCGACTGTACAGCACTACTCACTGGCTGATTTTATCAGCCTGCGGCTAACGTAAATATTTCGGCTTGTTTCTCTATATAGAAATGTCTCCCACATAAACTGACCGAACCGAGCAACTGACGAGGCTGTAAGGCCAAAACACGTGTCTTGCACGATATAAGTGTCGTTACAGAGCTCATGAAAGGCTCGAAATACGTTAACAGATGACATTTAATCTCTATGACGTAAAGTCGCCGTAACTTCACTTGCATGAATATCAGTTACTTATAAAGCTATCAAGTGTTAAATAATTTAACTAATGATAACAGTCTTAAGGTACCTGAGGGTAGGCCATCAAATATGATTGTGATGGCAGTCATAAAGAATGACGTTCTGAATTCCTCACACATACTCTGCAAAATTAATAGTAGTGAAATCTAGCTGTGGCTATCCAGATCAAAAGTCGTTCACACAAAAACCTCAGAACCACCTTGAAGTCAGAAGCTTAAGGCGCGCAAAGTACATCAAGCCATCCACAAAACTAGAACATTCCGCACTCTGGAAGAGTCGACCAGCCAGCATAATGGCATCAAAAATCAACAGGAACAAAAGAGTCGGTAACTAGAAAGGTTCCAAAATAAATTCTCGAATGAACCAGTTACGAAGGGACGTAAAGTTAAAGCTCTCAGGTACATCTGGCCTTTACAATTATTCGCTGTGACCTACCGATGTATAAAGTCAGTGCAGCTTTGCTCTCAGACAATTTTGTCTTGATTTGCCGAGCTCGGAGGTATGGAAGTCTTGGTGAGCCTTGAGCACGGTATCGGACTACCAACCAGTTGATTATTGAAAGGCACCTCAAACCACTGCTTCACATGAAGCACATATTAGACGTAGAAGCCGCCTCCTTCCAGACATTACTGAATATAGTATAAAGGATGCCGAGAGGGTCAACCTCTGAGCAAACAAAGAAAAAAAAGGAGGGAGGCACGCAAGGAAGGCAACAAGGACGAATAGAAGCGGCTCTCGATAAGAAAAGATGATCGTGGAACACATCCGAAGCATGATTCTAAAGTCATTTTCATGTTTTTGTTGTATACGAACTGTCCCGCAATCTATGGCCTTGCATTCTATTCGTTTCCTCCAATCGTCCACCACGAAGCTCTTCGAGATTTCACGTGTTGCTTCGGTTGTGCTGCGAGATTTCGCCTTCTCTTCAATGCTGGAGGAGGCCATTCTCTTGAGATCTCGCAAGAAGCCGTGTTAAGGAGTACGTTAAGTGTTTGCAATAGAGTACTGAAGAAGGGCATTCAACCAGTTCATCGCTAAATAAGTCGCTTTCTGATATGCTGCATAACTGGCCACTGCGCCACCACACCATCAATACGTATCTTCGTCTCTTAAGTCCATACAAACAGACTTAGCATATAGTGTACTTTCGAAATCTCATTAGTCAGAACGCGCTTATAAGTCGCAATGCATCGTTAATATAAGCAATCACTCAACCAGCACCAGAAAATCAAAATATTTATCAATTTCCTAGAAAAATTCAGGTTTAAACAAACTCAGTTTGCACTGTTTCGTGAAATTATATAACTCCTTGGCTATAGCACAGTTTACTCTACGAATCTATCAAATCTACAGTAAAATCCTTAATCTCAATCGGAACAATGTGCTATTTTAATACCCCATAACCATGAACTGGGGAGGCCGTGGCCGAGTGGTTGAGATTCTCGTCGTAGCGTTCAACAAAGAACGCCCTATGGAACGCCACAGCCAGGCTATCCTTCACATTGTGAGGCGTGCTCAATAAGTATTCTACGTCGTTCTAGAAGAAGAAAAACGAAGTGAATGCTAGAACTAATGGGATCTGTACAGTGAAATTTAATAATGGGTCGTGTAAATAAGCATGACTATTCGTGAGTATTCCGGAAAAACCGACATGCTTACACAAGTTCCAGCTTGATCTTTACTATTTTTTCTACTACTAATTTTTTCGGACTTTGCCGTTTTTGTTATTATCCTCATGCAATCAAGTTCTTGTTTTCACTATCGTTTAGAGCAGCTTACTGTGGTTATTTCGGTATATAACACTTATTCATTGGTTCTAAGAAGAAATTGTCCCAAACGCAAAAACGATTGCTGATGCCACACGAGTATCGTTGCATGCCATAGTAGAGCTTGAACTCAAACGATGCTCATGTGGTATTACCTATCATTTCTGCTCTCATGACAATTCCATCTTAGAACAAATAAATAGGCGTTACATATCAAAATAACCGCAGCAGCTGCCCTAAATGACAGTAAGAACAGAACTTGAATGCGTGGAAAACAACCAACAAGGATGAAGAAGTCGGAAAAATTTCTTGCTAACCCAATATAACGATGAAACGAACAAAGACAAGATCTCCTGTACGAACGGAAGGAATAACGCCCACTCGCTCATTCGCCCATCAGCGATCAGGTGGTGGTGGTGGTAAGACAGATATTCCTAAGGTGACTAGCAATCGCAATAAATCTTTTACCCAATCTTGCTGCTCTCATCATTTGCATTTCTATCGCGATACAAGAATAGAATGCTTCCCTATACCAGACAGCTACAATTACGAAGGTTCTCTTTCAAACCAACGTTCAGTACACGTCGGCATAAATAACCCAAACGCCTATTTAGATGACACGAGATGATATTACACACGGATAAGGGATCAAAGCTCTCAACGTTAAACAATCTTTGAGGTATGCACCATGCATTCAGTTTCATCAAGTATCGTTCAAGGTGACTGAATGCATATTTGGCCCTTAGAAAACCTCGTAGTTGCCCATCATTATATTATATCGGTGCTGTTGCCCTTCAAAAGACGATTGTAACTAATCCAACGACTCGGGAGGGATGCAAGCTTTATGAGAGTTAGAAGCGGAATAGAACGATTGATCCCGAGTACGTATCGTATGACACCTCTGACCGCGTCTGATACAGTATTATATAGTGCTGCTGTAGCGTATAGTCCTTGCTAGTTGCGGTTTTTTTTTCCTTTGTAAAAACAAATTTATCGCTTCAAAAAACACCACAGAGATTCTGAAACTGCAGTGGTAACATAAAACCTCACCTGCAAATACCATTTTCGGCAATATGAAGTTACGAGGCCTTTTTCCGCTTGCATTTCTATTTCTTGAGAAAAGATAGTTGATGTTACAGTGATTTCGCCTTTTTCAGAACCTCGACGTAGACAAACAAACCGTGGCTGATCATTCAGTGATATTATCCATTGTGGTCAAAACCCAATTTAAACATCTATACAGACGGTTCCATTGACTAATGAAAGCCTGTCATCGAACTCAGCAAATGAAACAAGGTCATTCATGCGCTCCAAACACCGTCAACATTTGATCGTAGTCAATCTGGAAGATTGAAACTGAGATAAAGCGCTGCATCAGTCAAAACTCATTTGAAAAATCTTTAACAAGTCGAGCGATGTTTTTGATTTCTGACTGAGCACTGTACCCAATCTCTATATCGTCGTCGCTGTGCCTTACCCTATGTTAAGCACTTTTGGCACTTTCTTAGCCAGTTTTTCCGGTGTTTTTTGATTGCACAGATCTAAGTACCTCTAAAATTCAACCGCTCTTCAGTCTTCTTCCATAACGTCGTAGAAAAGTGGTTGGGCTTGTCTCCCTTGAAATCTCAGAAATGGCTCGGCTGTGGCGTTCCATAAGGCTTTCGTTATTGATTGCCGGAGAGTGTGTCTAACAAGAAACATTCGCTCCGACTCAACAGGACAAAACATGACAATTTATTCGGAATACAGAAACGAACAATCGTCAAAACAGAAAACAACGTAATAACTCAATGATGATAAAGACATAGATCGAGAGAAAATGAAAACACGTGCCAAAACACGTGTCCTACACTATATGTGTCGTTACAGAGCTCATGAAAGCGCTTGAACTCACACGGTACTCATGTGGTATCAAATATCATTTTTGCTCTCGGGACAATTCCATCTTAGAACAAATGAATAGGTGTTACATATCAAATTAACCGCAGAAGTTGCCCTAAACAACAATAAGAACAAAACTTTAAGTGTGAAAAATAATCAACAGAAACGAAAAAGTCTGAAAAATTTCTTGCAATGGAATGTTGAAACGAACAACTACAAGATTTCTTATACGACCGGAATAACTTCCACTCGCTCATTCACCAACTAGCGGTCAGGTGGTGGTGATGGTAGGACAGACATTTCTAAGGTTGAATAACAATCGCAATGAATTTTTTTTACCCAATCTTTCTACTCTCATCATTTGCATTTTTATCGCGATGAAATAATAGAATACTTCTCTTTACCAGATAGCCATAATTATGGACGTTCTCTTCTAAACCAACGCTCAC
>JAHQIW010006007.1:0-24441 GCA_019055375.1 Parelaphostrongylus tenuis | reverse complement strand
TCAGTAGCACGGTGCCTTTCAATTCAATCGATTCGCTGCAGAGTGATATACAAGAGAGTGTTATGTCTTTTGAGCGAGGTCTATCTAAACAGTCGAGAGTGGAGGTATAATTCATTTTACCAGCCATAAGCGCTCGGCTGTGGTCACTGCAATGCTGGTGGATTTTGTCGCCCGACATGCAGTGATCTAATGATTTGGCGCAGTTTTCTTAATGATTAGAGGTTATCACTCTGCAAGAAATCGACTGAACAGAGAGGCATGGTGCTGCCGATGAGCCGCAAGGGCAAAACAGCGGTATGTCAACGAGAATTCTTGAATGTGGACTTATGGTATAATTCTTTTCGTCACACTTAACGAATTGCAGGCACAGTCAGCATTGCTGATTATCGGCGAGTTATGTGCTTTTGATGAACGGTGTGTAAGACTGACCTTGGTCAGTTTAGGCGACGACTTTTAATTTGCACATATTTTGGAATCTGCTCTTTGTTGAATTTTAGGTCACGTAATCAATATTTTTTTGGAGTTTCACTTTGACATTTTATTGATCCGTTTTCACAGTGTTCTTTTCCCACTGTTTAGGTCACAGTACTTCTAGTTGTTTGAACTCGTTTATTTGTCTTCTTCATGAACGACGCAGAATACAGATTGAGCGAATCTCCATGCAACCAGCGACGATAGCCTGGCTATGGTGTTCCGTAAGGGTTGTTGTTGAGTGTCGGAGAGTAGTCGGGGAATGGAGCCCGGCTCCACGCGCGCCGCAACTAGCATCACAATCATTCGGCCACGGAACCCTCTTTCAGAGTATCGAGAGAGTACAAAGTCCTTGAATGAGAATCTCTTCAACTAACGTACCGGCACCTGCGTTTTCTTCAAAGCAGGAATGTCTTACGTCGTCGACATCCGTTCATACTATATACAGGCTCCGTACCCGCATCGAGTCAATTCCAATACAGTGGAGCACCGCTTAGACAACATCCTCATTTGTAGTGCTTCCTTTGTACGAGAAGGTTCTGGAGTGCTATGTCTCTACATAATTCGTCTAATGAAAGAGTTCCTTGATCTAAGTATACACCAAAATATTGCACCAAGGGTTGGTAACACCTGATTTCTTTTAGAAAAGATAATCTTACTGCTTACTGCACTGTCATTATTAATGATTAGGCTTATCATCAGTTATTCTAAAGAAGACCAAAGGTCAACAGGTTTTGTTTTTAATCGTTTACGTGACGAAGTCTTATAACAGTACTTAACCTATGGAGACATCAAACTTCGCGCTTTTTTGCCGCGTTGAGTGATTGCGCTTTGAAAAGTCATCGTCGAAGTCTTTATATAATGCCATAGAGCAATTAAGCATCTATAGCCTATTACCTCAGCAGACTACGGTTCTGTTGAAAGTGTTCTCAGATTGTCCAATCTCCAAATCATTTGGAATAATATCGCACATACGAAAAGGTTGGCCAAGAGGCAGGGACTGGTCCAAGGTCTTGTTATGATCATTATGTCTGAAGAAGGAAGCTCCAAAAACCCGATTTTTAGTCACTACTTTAATGCCGATATTACTCCAGTCGAATGTTTTCAAATCTTGCTATAAACATTCATTTAAGACTTTAAGAATGTTTAGATCCTCTTTCGAGTTTCCTACGTCAATTGGTGACGTACGTTTTGTTAATGTCGCCCGCTCTGTCACGAGCACATGCCCCACAATGACCTACTTTATAGCTCAAGAGACGTTATGGCGATAGCACGTGATAATGTGTTATCACCATTATTCTAGTAGATGGATCTAATGAAGAGGGCAATACCGCCTATACGTACGTAAGCCACTGGCGTAACAATCTCAAAAAGGCGTTGGTCTCACAGATTATATTGAATGACATGTAGCGAGATTTAGAAAGAGTCGGTTGGAAGGATGCCTATAATCACTACCAATCGTAATGCATTGACTGAAAAAAATGGTGATGACACAGTGTCACGTGTTATCATCAAAACTTCTTCCCATCTCTGCTATAAAGCAGGGCTCAGCGCAGAGCGTGCGGCTCTGATGAAGCGGATGATAATTCCGAAACGTGTGTAAGTCACTGACGTATCAACCTCGAAAGGTCTTTGAACATCTCATATACTTTAATGTAGAAATATATACGTTTAATTATACAGAAGAATACGCAGATTCACTCGTAAGAAATCGACGTGCTTTGATCGACAGTTTCGTTTTTTCCTTAGAGAAAGGCAAAAGCATCCAGTCCTTGCCCAGCAATAGTTGTAATCATCTATCATGGCAGTGGTTACATCAATTGTTGCTAAACCGATTTCCTTGAACAAGATTCAACAAATGTGTCGGAGCGCATAGGTAATAATGGCAACCCAATACTTCTTCTTTGATGTATAAGTTTCAGAGAAGAATTTACCAGAAGAATTTTCATAGTATGTAGCCAGAGTCAGCCTTGATAGAGTGCGCATTAATCATATTGTGGGGAATTTTTCCTTATAGAGCATCTTTTATCATCCTAATTTTTCACATTTTTTATTGATATTGTAAATTTTCTGCTCTGAATATTCAACAATCAACGACATATTATACAACATATACAACATACCAGTTATCAGCAAAATACCTTGCTCACTACATTAGCACCGGTCACAATTTAGGTTTGTTGCGCTGAATTTATGCTTCGTGTAACCAAAGAGCATTGCTTCCTGTCTATCTACTAGAGCATTAGTAGTCATTCCATAATTTCAGTGATAAAATTTTAGTATTGAGCTTAATTTTTCGAGGGCTTTTTAATGCACGCTACTATATATACAAAGATCGCTCATCAAGAATGGAAATAACTAAAAAAATAACAAACTCCAGTGATGTTGAGTGATGTGCAAAATTTCGACGCCAGTGGAATTCGAAGCCGCATTTCACTTTTCCGGAGGCGCGTGCTCACTCGAGTGCACTACCGATGCCTTTTTGACAGTGCTCTTTCTACGCTACAATGCATCAATCTATCACAACCAACCGCCACCGGTGTACCCTAGTAATCGATATCGGCGCTGTACCCAGTGACGCTGACAGATATCCGATATACGTATGATGTGACAGAATTCTTTCCATTTGAAAGTGTTCTGTCACACACATGCTTGTGGTTCGATTACTCTTTCAAAGCTCATCAAGACCTTACACCTCTCCAAATTCGCCAAACTGGCACCAGACCTGGCATAGTAGCAACACTGGCTTCGTACATCAATAGACCACGAAGAAACTTTGTAAAGGCAGCTTATGAATTCAGTGACCTTCAACGATGCTTAGTGAAGTCGAGTGGTTGGCACAATAGTCTAGGATTGATCAAAGTCGAGAGCTTAAGTCCTTATTAGGATTTTAGGAAAGGTGCAGACAATGCATGATGATGGCCGAGAAATGTCATGAATGTGATGCCCTAGCGCATAAATTTCCAATTCGAAATCTAAGACGTCAAGTGGGTGAGCTGCCAAATCTAGGCTAAAGCAGCTATACTCTATCCATGGCAGCTTAGGATGTAGATCGCGCGTGGATGTGCGTCGTTTTTCAGTGTTTATTTTTATACCTACATTTATTTTAGTTTTCCTTCAAATATCTCCTTTTCTCGATTTATAAAAAAACTGAGCTGCTGATAAAGAATCCACAGATATGAATACAACGAACCGCTTATTGACATATAGTTGAAAGGTTGTTTTCGATGACAAAGGGTCAAATGAGTTTTTGACGAGCATATTTCTGGCAGGACAGAGGTGTAATGCTCGCTGAGTTCAACACTGTGCTTATATACTGAAAAGGCCTTTTCTGTGCAACGCAACAAGGAAAATAAGATTGATTTACATGCGCGAGCAAAGTGGTCATTGGTCAATTCACGGCCGCTGGATGAGGTAGAAAGGACGGCTGAGGAGGCGATCGATCGATTTCGACCACATGAACAAGTAATCAAAGTCTCATAGTATCTGCATGTCTTCGAATCACTGTTGCAAGCAATCGAAACGTTCTGGCCTCTTGTATTCCATCAGAGTGATCGTACCGATGAATGGTTTATCCGTATTCATGACAAAATAAAGGTATTCAGGAAGTTCTTGTAACAGAGTTATACGTTTTATTTAGTTTCTCTCCCAAAATAGAGAAACAACTCCTAATTGAATAACAAAAGTCGTACTAGCATAAGACTGGTCGAAATTCGATTGATAACTGCGCAACTCCCACTACTTCCTCACCCAGTGTCCGGTGATTTGGTTAAAGACCACCCATGTATATCAGTATTATTTTTCCTTCTACGTTGTAGAGAAACGGTCATTCTGGAAAGTAAGCACAAAGTTGAATTCAGCATACATTACGCTATCGAATGATCAGTAATAGTAAAAAAAAAGAGCTCTGTCCTGCTAGAAATATGCGCGTCTTAGACATAGTTTCATTTTGGACTTTGCAGAGTGATAAAAGAGTCCTTTTGAAAACCGGACATGCAGGGCTGTGGTCAGAACTCTAAGCAACCTAGTGATTACTGGCACTCCCAAGAAAATTTCCTAATCGACGAATGAGGTGGAGTATTTCATTTACACTCTGAAACCAAAAAGAATTATTCATACTTTCATGTAAGCGAGAATATAAGGAAGCAGTGCTGCGCTTTCGGAATGAGCAGATGAATCGCTTATAATTTGCATCACTCAAAGCGGTTACCACTGTCCTATCTATATCCTGTTCTTCGTCCGTCCTGTTTATTTCCTTGCAATTTTTCAAGAAACGATTCTTTATGCACCTGATACAGATTTCGGAAAGACTGCACTTTTATCGACATCGACTCGGCTAGACAGTGCGTTTCCAAAAGCTCCATTGACATTCTTGACATATAAAGTATGTTCGCCATGTACAGTCTGTGCTCGAAGTGGAAAATCCACTGTAGGCTTCACCACGACGTTTCTTACATCATTATAGTTAGTTCACATTTCATCATTTCATCCACTAATTGCGAAAGTGTGAACTGAATACACTTCATTTATATTATCTCAGCCCAATTTGTGGTAGGAATATAAGGCACTCTAGCGTTGAAAAGAAGATTTTTCAAAGAGAAGATCAAGGTTTTTTTCACACGAGTGTTTGTGCTCATTCGAAAGCTTGAATCTGTGGCAAGAGCTGTGCGTGGCAGGTTTTTCAAAACACCCTTTCATGACGCTGTGAAGTCCAAAGTAAAATTATGTTTCATACCCAGCTCCCGACTTCATTTTAACACGCGTGTGATTTGCAAAAGGGTATAAACATGTTGAGAAAATTTTGTAGTATCTGAGTCACCAGTTTTATCTGGAGTTTCCTTCAAATCGGAAGAAAAATTTCCAATTGAATAACAAGTTGGATCCCACTGTATAACATTTCAGGCAATCGATCGATCGCCCTGCCCCAACGTGTAGATTAGCCGGCGAACGAGCTCGCCAATTAGGTAAAACTTGACCTTATCTTCCTTACTACAATGCACCTAAGCAGTCTACTTGCAAAATGAATACAGTGTTGGAATCATTAAAACTTGCGCTATTAAATAATTGCTAAAAATCTAAAGAAGACCTTTCCGACGAGGTTTATAGCACAAATACTTTTTCATCTGCTACACCGCGATGGAAAAATTTTTCCAAGAACTAAACAAATTTTTAAGTTCTTCGATGTGCTATCGAGAGACTACAAGCAATCTAAGGAAGCAATTCAAATGAAAAAGAAAATCAAGTGGTCGTGTAAGAGATAATTTTGTTTCGGATTCTACAGCAATGTAAAAGCATGTTTGGAAAAATTTGGCTAAGTTAGACTATTCCTTCGTTCGATTGACTGTTAAACTCTAATGACAAACTCTTTCATAGCTTATAAGGTCAATTATTCATTTGTCGCCTTCTAGCAGAAAGAAACTTTTTTGTGAAAAAAATCTGTTCCCAAGATCGACCATCTATAACCTTGTCATGCTTCAACAAATCCGATTTTTTTTCTTTAAGCCGAACATGAGATGTTATATAATTTCTTTATTCAAAATCGACGTTTCGCAGTTCGTCTTCTTCAGAAATTACCTCCAATACTCCTTTAGAGAAATCACCAGACCCAGATTTCATACCATCAAGCACAAGATAAACTCTCATCACACTCACCGCTTTTTTATATGTGTTCCACTGAATGATTCAAGTGAAGATCACCGGAGGAAGATCACATACGCTCGTAATGCACCCTGCCCATCAAAATAACAGTCTTATATACTGACTCATATCACGAGTAATCACGTGGCATTCCTTCCTTTGATTTAGAGTTGGACTGTTCGTATTAATCCAAAACCTTCCAAAATCATTTGCGCTGATGCTCTGTGTTCCTGCGTAAGAATTGGGACTTTAATGTCAAAACAACTCCGTTGTGTTCTAAATCTCGAGTATTCTACTGCATTTTCCGCAGTGTTATGATTATTCATATAATCCTAAGCGAGCTGAGTGGTGTGCAAAATCATGGCCTCGGTAGGGAATGGAACCCGCGTTTCATCCTATCTGGGGATGCGTGCTCTACCACTACACCATCGAGGCACATTTGCTCGACCATTCACTCTTTAACATCTTTATGTTAGCTAATAGTCATCAACCTTTAACAGGTTTGGTCGGGTATGCGACTTCACTTTATAAACCCAGTTGACCTGATGGCCATTGTGATAACTAATTTTCGAAAACCATAACACTGCGAAAAATAAAGTAAAATACTAGAAATCTCGAAAATTAGTTGTCACAATGGCCATCAGCTCAACTGGATTTATAAAGCGAAATCGCATTCCCGACTAAACCTATTAAAGGTAGGTGGCTGATAGCTAACATAGAGATGATGAAGAATGAGTGGTGGCGCAACTGCACCTCGGTGGTGTAGTGGTAGAGCACCCGTCCCCGGATAGGATGAAACGCAGGTTCGACTTTAGATTAGACCATGTTTTTACTGACCACTCAATACTCCGTCATGCTTCTGTGCTCTATGTGCCCCTAACGAGGTGTTTCGCCTATTATGAGGCTTATCATCTAGGCGTTCTCCTATGCGAGCATAGAGTGGCCTACCCGTTTTGCCAATACATTTATCGCAGTACGCTTTGCAAGAGATTAGATAGAGTGCACCGACGCTCATACAATCACCGTCTTTGCCGTCAGGACATATCTTGCAGTCTTTTATTATACAGAGACAAATCCCAAGACCGACTGTTAATGAACCTTGGCATGCCTCAGTAACTCTTATTTTTTCCTTTCTTCTTAAGCGGGGCATGAGGTATAAAAGCCAAAATTTATTCACACAATCAAAACAGCTAACGTCTCGGCTGACGGCTTTCCGGCGTTTTATTGCATGAATAAAGCTTGGATTTAAACACTTCGTGCTCCGCTTAAAAAGAAAGAAAAAGTAAGAATTATACAGAGGCGGTCATATGAGCGGTTATAAACTAATTGGCGCAGTATTCGGTTATATTCCAATGATAGCTGCCGATTGCTCTAAACCTGTTCCTTTCAAGCGACGTTTTATAGCATAATTTATAGCATATAGTAATTATTTCATGTGGAAAAAATGTGAGAATAAGCGGGATTCTACCTTTATTGATATTTTCGTTTAAAGGCGTACTGTTTCCTCTAAACGTAAGCCGATGGATTACAAATTCATATCCAATAAAAGTGGCCCGAGCCCAAGCCAGTTTTATGGATTCTACTCTTTGCTCCTTCCCGGTACACACATTTGGCGGCTGTTCGATACTGTTTTCCATTAACTCCTTTTTCGTATGTGAAGGATGAGAGGAAAAATAGTGAACGAGGTAATCTTATTACTTAGCTTTCGGTATAAACTTTGTCATTTAGCTGTTCTCGGTTAAGTTTATTTGCACGTTCAAGAAAGGGAGCCAATTATCTTTCGGTATCCTTGGGTGGATTTTATATACTCTGACTACTCATCACCAATCTAAAGCAAATATCCACTTCTTCTTGAGTGGAACAGATTAATAAACAAACATCTATATACCTACAGCAGAGTAATGGCAGGAGATCAATCACTGGCGTTTCCCACCAGTTGCTGCTTATGCCGTCTCATTTGAGCAATGTACTTTCGGATCATCTAAAGATTGATGAGGAGGACGAACCTCCGAAACACCGGTGTATGACCCTGGCGTACCAACCCCTTTTTTGAGCTTAAATCATTCTTTTTTGGAATTATATTGAATGTTTTTTGGGGATTTCAAAAACAGTCGATCTTTTGAATTAGTTTTGATCTAACAGCAAAAATCTATCGACTGAGAGGTGGTGATGGTACAGTGTCATAGTACACTGTGCCATCACCACATACGCCTCCCTCCTTGCTTCAATGCAGGGCTGAATGTGGGGCGGGGGTCACTGATGAGGAGGACGAACCTCCGAAACACCGGTGTATGACCCTGGCGTACCAACCCCTTTTTGAGCTTAAATCATTCTTTATTGGAATTATATTGAAGATTGAATAGTTCAAGCATTTCTCCAATAAAAACCATCAACTTCTGAATCAACAAGCCATAGATGCCTAAGGAACCTGGTGTTGCATCAGAAGCTCGTGTGTGGCTTGCAGTGCAGAGTTGTTCTGCACGTTGGTGTAGAGAGCAGTGACGTGCTCGAGGCAGATATCATGCTGTACGGTTTACTCGCTCAAAGTAAGAAGCTGTGACGAAACAAAAAAGTGTCTTCTTAACTTGAAATAGATTCAAAACTTGAAGTGATAATTTCACCGCGGAGTCGCTGCCTTATATAGTTAATTTTCGATTAAGAAATTGCCTTATCGCCTCAGTGGTAAAGTTTTGAATTAGAAGTCACTTTATCGCCACACTGTTTATCGAGTGGTCGTGATGTTCGTCGCAACGAGCGTGGAGCCGAGCTCCACTCCCCCGTTCCCCTCCATTCTCAAACTCCCTCTGGCAGTCAACAACAACGCCCTATGGAACGCTACACCAAGGCTATCCTCGAGAGCGCAAGGAGACTCGCTCAGCTAGTATTCTATATGTGCTGTTCGAGGAAGAAGTACTGATAACCGCACAGGAAAAAAACATTGTGATGACGGACCAAATAAACAAATGAATAGAAGAAAATACATCATATAATCTTCTTAAAAGCGTTTATTCAAGGCCTTGAACATGGGGCAGGACATTTATGAGCGTTCATTAGCGTTCTGTCTCCCTAGCTATGCTATATAATTGTTGATCGCACGCATTCAACAAGTGGATATTTTGAGTGATCTCTGAATTTGTGCTGTATTTTGTCGTGTCAATGCATCATTTGAACTGTATAAATGGTGTTAATATGAAGTATATACGTAGTTTGTATGTCATCTTCATTATTTTGAGTTGCAGATTGTGAATAATTTATGATAAATACTTTTGTTACGTTGTTACGATATGATCTGTGAAATGTTAATAATATGATACATATTTATTGACCAGAAAACATAAGTCAAGTGCGAAAGATAACACGAAAGACCTACTTGGACAGATCTTAGGAGGAAATCAAACTAGCAGCCTTCTTCTCAATGACATGCATCACCAACTACTCGGCAATACGGAACTATCGCAGCACAGGGCGCGGAGCCGGTGGCGTGTCTCAGGCAGTATGAAGTGGGTTCATAAAGTTTACTATGGCTAGAATATCAATTTCCAAGTTCAAATTAGCATTCCTTCGCGGTCGAAGGAGTCATATAAGGCTCATCCTGCCATCAATGTGCCCACAGCTTAGTTTCGGCTAACGGGAACCATTAAGTTGAAATATTGAATCGAATTGGTTTTAAACATGAAGATTGATAGTCGTTAATTCTTAGACACTAAGTTGAAGTATTACACATCAGATATAACACCTCAAGTTTAAAGTTATCATCTAAATATTGTGATAAAATAGAATTCCCAAGACCGACTGTCTATTAACCTCGGCATGCTTCAGTATGATTCTTGATTTTCTTCTTTGAGCAGAACACGAGGTGTTACATTAAACTTTATTCGATGGCTGACGTTTCGGCAGTTCGCCTTCTTCAGAGCCTGGAAAGGTCAAAATGTTTGCAATACAATCAGTCAAACACCTCCATTACTTCTTTAGAGAAAATCACCAGACCTAGATTTCAATCTCATCAAGCAAAAATCAACACTCAACATACTCACCGCTTTTTATATGTGTTCCACTGGATGATCCAAGTGGAGATCACCGGCAAGAGAGACACATAGGCTCGTAATGCACCCTACCCATCAAAACAACAGTCTTATATACTGGCTCATATCACGAGTGTTTACAAGGCATTCCTCCCTGCGGTTTATGGTTGGATTGGTCGTATTAATCCAAAATGCTTCCAAGATCTTTCGCGCTGATGTTTTCTGCTCCTGCGCAAGGATGGTGACTTCGATTTCAAAATCAACTCCGTCGTGCTTCTGTGCTCTATGCGTCCCTAGCGGGGTGTTTTGTCTATTAAGACGCTTGTCAGCTAGGTGTTCTTCTATGCGTGCATAGAGCGGCCTACCCGTTTCGCCAACATATTTATCACTACACGCTTTGCAAGAGATTAGGTAGACTGTACCTACGCTCATGCAATCACCGTCTCTGCCGTTAGGACATATTTTACAATCTTTCATCATACAGAGACGGTCATATAAGCGGTTGCGAACTAGTTGGCGTTTTAGAGTATTCGGTGGTATTTCAATAATGGACCACCGATTGCTCTAAACCCGCTCTTTTCAAACATCGTTTTATAGCTGTACTAATCTCATTTGAATAGAACGGGATGATAAACGGGACTTTCCTTTCAACTAAGTTTTCGTTCGGAGGCGCATTATTTCCTCTAAACCTAAGCCGAGGGGCTACGAATTCGTATCCATTAGAAGTGGCTATTTCCCGCGCCAGTTTCATGGATTCTACTCTCTGCTCCTCCCAGTACATACATTGGCTGCTGTTCGAAACATGTTTTTTACTAGCGCCTTCTTCGTATGTGAGGGATGAGAAGAGAGATAGTGAACCAAGATATTCTTACTACTTGGCTTTCGGTACCACTTCGTTATGTAGCCGCTCTCAGTTAAGCTTATTTGCACGTTCAAGAATGGAAGCCAATCGTCTTTTGGTATCTCACGGGTGAATCTTATATACTCTGACTGTTCATTCAGCAATCTAAAACAATCATCCAGCTCCTCTTGAGTGGAACAGATAATCAAACAATCATCTATATACCTACAGTAGAGTAATGGCCGGAGATCCATCACTGGTGCTTCCACTTTAGACATAAAGGCAATGGCCAGGCTAGGTGCCAGTCGCTGTCCCATTGCCAGCCCTCTGGTTTGAGCATAATAATTCCCGGACCATCTGAATATTGAGCAGTTCAAGCACTCTTTTAGTAGGATCATGAACTGCTCAATCGTCAAGCCATACATGTTTACAGCTCCCTGGTGTTGTATAAGAAGCTCATGTGTGGCTTGCAATGCGGAGTCATTCGACACGTTGGTATATAAAGCAGTGACGTCGAATGACTCCATTACGTACGCGTTGTTCGGGTTCGCGTTACGTAGACGATTCAGGAACATCTGAGTGTTTGTCAGATGGGCTGGAATGTGTCCTAGCAACTGGGATGTTATTAAAGTCAAGAACCATGCTATCCTATCCGTCGGTCCGCCTACACAACTGATGATAGGTCTAACTTTGAATATAGATGGATCGATAGACATCAGATCATCAGTGGATACTAACTTATGTGTTTTTATAAGCAAGTATAAGACAGGACATGTTGGTGACTGGATTTTTAATTGAGAAATGATAGATGGTCTTAAGCCTGCCGCTTTTGCCGTACGGACCCACTCACTGTTTAATTTGCGGTTTTGCCTTTTGAATTCCTTTACAGAAGATGGTCGGTAAAGCGAGGCATCTTCGAGATGCTTGCTCGTTATTGCGATATCTAACTGTCGAGGAATCACAACAAATTCTCCACCCTTATCACTAACTGATAGCCTTATCCTACCTTCGCTTATCAACTCTCGAACCTCTTTCATGCCACGTTTTTGTAGTTCGGTGAGGTTCGATTGATATCTTCTCCTGCTATAGTGAGTGAGGGTTCTAAAAGTTTCGTCCGCAAATTTCCGGAATTTTCTATCTACCTCCTCGTTGGGGTCTTGTTGTCTATAGAACGGCTGAGGAAATGGTGGTATTAGTGCCTCTACTTGCTGTTCATTCCTATTAGTCTCTTCAACTCTGGCCTTTTTACGGAGTTGATCTTGCAGATCATGTAGCCTATGTGTCTCTCTTGCCGGTGATCTCCACTTGGATCATCAAGTGGAACACATATAAAAAGCGGTGAGTATGTTGAGTGTTGATTTTTGCTTGATGAGATTGAAATCTAGGTCTGGTGATTTTCTCTAAAGAAGTAATGGAGGTGTTTGACTGATTGTATTGCAAACATTTTGACCTTTCCAGGCTCTGAAGAAGGCGAACTGACCGAAACGTCAGCCATCGAATAAAGTTTAATGTAACACCTCGTGTTCTGCTCAAAGAAGAAAATCAAGAATCATAAAATAGAATGTGAAGTTATTGGATCGGAATTCGCTTCACTTACACAATACATTAATGGACATATTCGGGTACATTGAATGTAATGATGGAATTCATGATGCTTCAGTAAGGGAGCTCCGCTGTCCTTACTTCGGAACTTGGTTGTTATGCGAGAAAGACATATAAAAGAAAGATATGATGCTTTGAGAGTTTTTACAGTGTGAAGAACTCACTGGCATACTCATTTAAGACAACGAGAACGGAAAGGGCCGCTTGACTCACTCGTTGGCCATAGGACCTACAGTGATATGATAATGCAGCTGTCAGCCGTTATTAGGAAAAGACGTTTCAATCACTGCGCAGTGGTTCTGAGCGGAGGACGACTTTGGCTCCACATATAGGTGGATGACGAAGTCAAATATATAGATAATTATTGATCTTCAAATTGGTTTGGGTACTTGTGATCCAGGCGCAATGGCACTGATAAGATTGATCACGAACACGTAATAAAACACAGTAAACAACAAGTCCAGGGTGAAAAAGACCAGTTCAGCAATTTAAGAAGTTTGAAACTTATAAATCAAAAGTACATGACCAATGTTTTCAAAAGATCGGAAGAATTGTGAAGGTGAGAAGTGGAACGTGCTTTCAAACATGAACAAAATAATTCACATCAGTCAACACATGGCTGATGCCTTGATGTTTCCTGCACATAATCTGTAATACAGATAACGTGAACTGTGTATCTCTTATTAGATTTTGTCTGAAAAGTTCCTTCTCGTGCTTTTTTCTTTATATTTACGCGATTTGCGAAAAGCTCTATCTTAGGGTAGAGTGCCGAGAAATAAACTTGTCTAGAAGGGTCATTCTCATACAGATAATTGTTTTCCTGGCCTGAGCACTCCTGCAATGCACTCTTTTGGTTGATTACCGAATGATATACCTACAATGACCACTTTTCATATGACGGTATATGGAATCAATAACTCCATGTAATCCGATTACAGCTTATAGCTATTAGTTAACCCTGGATTGAAACACAAAACTATTTTTGTAGTGTTCTAACGTCTTTGTCTTATTTAGAACCTAATCGATCTGAGTTAACAGTCCGCAAATGGTCGTCATTGCGATTTGGGTGTTCGTTGAGCCGCGGACAGCAAAGGGATAAGATTTATTAATTCATTGATAACATCACTTGAGAGAAACAGAAAAAAGACTGTCTTTGGTTTTATGATGACTAATGGCTACGGAATCAGCTCGTTTAGAGTGACATTTCCTAATACATATTGTTGAAAAGTTCTTAAGTGCCATCCACACAGTCTATGGTGGTTAAGTTGCCGACTGATCACAAAAAGCAAAGAAAACCAGAGATTGCTGTACGAGGCATGAAGTAGTTCACGTGTTTTATCTTTGCCTCATATGCAGGACTATAACCCCCACGATAGCAAGCGCAATGAAGGGAACATTCGAGCAGCGTGGAGCAAGTGAAGCTCTTCGATCTGTTATTCTGAAGCTTTTCATGAGACTAGCAACTCCACAGGAAGATCACTAATCTAGAAGAATCAAAATCCCTTCGCCATTATTTTCACACACTGGATGTTGTGGATTAGGCAAACACTTTCACGGACAAGCGAGTGTCTTGATAAACCAGTAGTACTTATGCTCTGGCTACTTTTTTATGTTTATCACTCAACTTCTACAACGGATATGGGAAACAACTTAACATGAAAATGATTTTGTTCCTGCATTCTCATAGCATTTAAGCTTAAAATGTCTGCATTCCCACTATTGGTTTGTTGCATATCATTATTTACTGTGGTATTGTTTATTAAAATTCATGCGCTTATTTATTGCACTGTTGCTAAATTACTGTTACTCACACTGCTTTCGTTTTCGTCTTCTGGCTGTGTACTATTGTACTGTTTGTTTCTACTTCAAAATGATTATTGATTTCGTTCTTGAGCTCGATCCTCAACTAGTCATATTATGACTGTAAAGAGAGAACGATGGGATCATTTCTCGAAATTAAGTAGTGAAAGTTCCTCCAGTAAGCTACAACACATATTGATTAAATGAAGACATTTGTCTCAAAAAATATCATAGTTTGATATCAGTTTCCGCCGACTGTGGGCCTTGCCGAAAGGAAGTGCGATTTAAATGGACCCGACGCCAACATTCGAACCGCTCTGTCCACTACACTTTGCCACATCCTTCTCGACCAGTTCGCCATAATGATGTTTTTAGTCTATAAAGAGTTTTCTAAAAAAAACAAAACTGTACGAAAAGCAAGCAGTTTTAACAGAGAGAGTTCCTGAAATTGTCAAATGTGTTCCGTTGATTGCCGTTACTGTCACCATGTGTTCATTGGCATATTACACATTCCGCCTCTCCCATCGCTACAGTGCAAATTCCCGTCACCGTGTTGCCAGCGATTATGCTATAGGTCTCTGCCATTCCTCCGTTAGCTCTGTCGGCAATAAATTATTTTTCACATAAAAGCATGTTCCTTCATTACAAAAGAAAGCTGAATAAATACCAAAGACACCTCTGACCGCTGTTTTCCTGCTAATAAAATATTCTTCAAATACTATCTGTCATTTGATTTCTTCATCTTTATCAGAAGCGAAAAAATTCTTCTGAAAAGGAGCACCGTTTCAAGACTTAGTCAGTGTCATTACGATAGTTCTTCTTGTACTTTGGAAATTTTTTGGCACTTTTTCAAAATTTCTTCAATCATCTCGAAAATTAAACACATTTTTTCGAGACAGAAACACATTTTTGTTTTTCGATGTCTGTTGCATGTGTGTCCACGAACTCTCAAAGGGTTGCTCAATATTGAAGACTCACGCATCTCTTCCGGGCTAGTAACCATGGGCAGTTCATTGGCGTGTAGCTGATATCAACAGTGAGTTGACTTAAAATAGTTGAGATTACAGCATTGGGCAGAAGAGCGCTACGACCTTGGCGTTCAAGTACATTAATAATCTGGAAGACAAAATGCATTGATCATTGATAAAATTGATATGGAAATGTTTTCCATTAGATTACGTGGAAAAACTCAAGTAAGAGCTGAATACTTTGAGCCTGAAAAAATGTTAAAAATTTCAGCTTGCTACCCACGCCTTTCTAGAATTCGCCGAAGTAAAACTTGGAACCTATGGTTTGCACACTTACTGTCTGCATTACAAGACGTTGCACAAATCCCTTGGAGCCCTCCTCGGTAGTCGCAATACCAGAGAACCGAACAGCATTCGTCGCGCTAGTGTAAACCATGGCGACAATTACTCGCTGCAACGAAATTTTGTAGCTCACTTAGTGATTACTATGTAAAATAATGTTATGACGAGAAATTCCCCCTTCTCATTTCAAATTCAACATCGCTGCACCAAAAAGCTCCGATTATACGTCTATGAGCTGTGATGATGCTTTAGATGTATTCATTCTCATCACGGTTTATGGAGTTATATGCAAGATTGAAATATCTCTACCATAAAAAAGAAAAGAATAAGAAAGAAGAATAATCTATATTCCATAAGAATAATTTTTTATTATTATAATCTTTTAATTCTTATCTTATAATCTATCTTGTCTTATAATCTTATCTTATACTGTCTACCATAAAAATAATCTCATGTTCGCTACCTTGACCAGCAAGCATCACTCCACATCCCGCCACTGTCGAAACTGAGACCACCAACGATATTATGATGGGATTGGTCGGGAAGTCTTGCCATGTTTGTAGGAATACTCATTTTTGGCTGACATAAACACAGATATTGTAATTAGAGCTAAACTTCAAGTTTCTGCATGAAAAAATTCACAATATAACGCCGAGTTTGGTACTCAGCACTTCGCGCTGCCTTAACAATTTTCCCAAATTCCCAAAAAAAAAATGGGGATCTAAAGCTTTTTGCTGAGGTGAAAGATTGTCGAGACAAGCCTTATGGGAGAGAAATACTAGTGTGAAGCACATGGAAATGGTTGCTGAGGTAAAAGACATGTATTTAATGATAAGAATCCGTGTGGAAGAAAACTCTCTAAACAAAAACTTCAGCCAGTTCGTCAATTCCGGAAGTAGCGCTGCTTTTTGCAGCTCCCACGTTCTTGTCACTTTTGCTCTCGTTATATTGCTATGTATTATTGTACTGTTCATTATTATGTTACATGGTTTTGATCTCGTTCTTGAGGTCATTTCCTCAGGAAGTTACGTATGGCTAGTAGTGGAGGTGTTTTCTTGAGGATAATCTTACGAGACAGTGGACCTACGGCCTCTGCGTCTTTAACCTTCACCGTGTTGCGTCCAACAATGCGGTCAGCCCGCAGCGTATCATTGTTAAGCGCAACACGTCGAAGATTAGAGGCGCAGAGGCCGTGGTTTCACGGTCCCGTAAGGGATAAGTAAAAGAGTTTCTCCTTTGACTTCAATCAGTCAGAATTCATTCTGTTCGACCGCTTCTTGCAGTGTTATGATGTTACAATATACTCAATGATGTTGAGTGGTGTGCAATAAACTTCTGTCAGGTGGGATTCAAACCTACATTTCACCCTATCGTTCGTGCGCTGCCAAGGTAAGCATCACAACCACTTGCTCCCCACCACCTTCCCATATATAGGCTATAATGCTTTCAAATAGCGCAGAAGTTTTTGTAAACCACTTCACATCGTTGGGTATATTGTAACATCATATCACCGCAAGAAGGGGTGGTATAAAATTAGTTCTGATTGATTATCATGATCCAATATCTGTCAACATAAGTGGGTTCAATGTTGATACCGCCTACATAAGCCCGACAGGTGACGGTTGGCTGTTGACAGATAAAGGGCTTAGCGTAGAAAGAGTGGTGTCAAAACGAACGTCGGTAGTGCAACGGTTCAATACACGACGGATAGGGTGAGATGTGGGTTCGAATCCCAGCTAACTTTTTATCCGTAAATTTCCAGATTGCAAGATGCTTACTGAAAAACTCTTGATGCCAAGCCATTGCTCTGTGAATATAGATGTAGTTTTCTTCAACACGCCAAACGGTCGAGTCCCATGTGCCATGCTAGTTATTGCTAGTGCAATGCCATAACATACATCTCTTAAATAAAAACGTTTGTATAGATACATATCACAGTTCAAGTTCAGCTTCTGCCGACAGTCGCCTTGCCGAGAAGAACTGCGATCCAAATGTACCCAATGCCAACATTCGAACGGCTCTGTCCACTATACATTGCCACATCGTCTCGGCCAGTTCCCCATAATGATATTTGTAGTATACAATAAATTTCTTAGAAAAACGAAGTTGTATATAAAGAAAGCGATTTCTACCCAGAGATTTCCTAAAAACCTCGAGTGTGTGCCGTTTATAGCCGTTACTGTGACCTCGTGGCCTCTGGCATAATAGCACTTTTTTGCTCTCTCATCTTCATAATGCAACATTCCCGTCACCGTGTTGCCAACGATTATGCAATGGGTCTCATCCACCTTTGCATCGTCTGCAAAGAAACTTTTCGTCATACGAAGACACGTTCTCTCATAATAGAAAAAGTGGAAAGATGAAAGAAACTGTAAAGCACTGTTTTCTGCTATTTTCAGAATCCGTCAAATTCTCGTATGCTGTTTTGAAAGCTTCACCAATTTCAGAAAAAGAATTGTTTGAAAAATAGCATAGAATTAAAGGCTCTGATTCCATTGCCATTACGATAGATTTTCTTGCAGTCTAAAGAGTTCTATTCTCTTTTGAAGAACTATTCAACTCATCTAGAATAGTTAGCACATCTTTTTGAAATGGGAAACATATCTCTTCATTTTGATGCTTGTTTTACTTCTGACTCCTTACTTTTGAATAATTACTCAATACTGAAGAGTCAAGCTACTCTTCTGTGGCTAGTAATCAGCGGGGCAGTTCACTGGAATGTAGCTGACCTCAACATTAAGTTGACCTAGAATGGCTGAGATCACAGCATCGGGTAGCATGCGCTACGACGCTTGTTGCTCGAGAGCATCAAAGATCTGAGGAACATTTTCTCATTTTCTTCTTTCATCTTCTTTCTTCCTTTGTCTTTGCTTTTTCCAAATATCTTTGCTTGTTGCGCAGTCTATCCTAAATCGTCTGCGATAAATTACGTAGAGGTACTCGAGCATGGAAGCACTATTAGCCTAAATTGTTGTTAAAATTTCAGCTTGCTTTCTACGCCTTTTTAATTTTGCAGACAAAAAAAACTTGGGATCTAAGAATTGCGAAATCACCGTTTGCATTAAAAGACGTTGTACAATTCTCCCTGGCTCCCGCTTCGCTAGTTGCGATACCCGAGAACCCAACACCATTTGTGTAGTGCGCTAGTGTAAACCATGTCAACAGGCAATGTAGTAATGCTCGTAACGATGAAGGCTCGTCCGCAACGGAATGCGTAGCTTACGCAATGTATAATCAAAAATTAATTGCGGTCTTCAAATGATTTCTCGGTGAAAAATTCTTCCTTCCCATTCTAACTTTAACACCGTTTTATCGTAAGGCTTTGATTACATATCTATTGGATAGCAATGATGTTTCAACTGTATCCATATTCATCAAGGTTTATGAATTTATATGTAAGACTGGAAAAACACTCTACTATGAAAACAATTTTTCTTTATTATCTTGATCAACAGCTATCACTCCACATCCTAGCACTGTCGAGATAATAGTCAGTAGCAAAATCATATTGAGATTGGTCGGGATTCTCGCCAAATTTCTAAGAATGCTCATTTTTGGCTATTAGAGTTACAAAAATTCTAGACACAACTAAGAGCTGAAATGCAACTTCTTGCACCGAACGGTTAACAAGATAACGATAAATTTAACACTCTAGTCGATCGTCGCCTTTCAACTTTTTTTTTTTTGAGAACTACATGGATTTCGAAACATTTGACAAGCAAAATTCGTCGAAGTAAAACTTGTGAGAAACATTTGCTAGTACAAAACACACTCTATATCTTGAAATAAACTAATGTTACAGTTGAACTCGTGATCCACCTTCATATATTTTTTGCATGCGAAGAAATATATTACTGTAATGGGTACTGGCATTAGTTTTGGTGTCGTAAAATATAAATTACTGGGTAACACCTGTCGTGCCGTTCATCGTCGAGTGACTCGAGCGGACACCAGCAGTACTTCCATTTTTCCTATTGCTTGCAAAGGCTGCTTAGCTGGTCCTCCTCGCAACAGCATTTGCTGAGCATAATTTCTTTTTTCTAGGCTTATCGTTGGAAAATTGGACAACAAGCTGTTGATCTTCTTGTGAAGCGCTTGACATTCCGAGGAATCCAAACGGCGCTCGTCCATCGGTTAGCGTCGAAGCGCATTGACGTGTACGACTCACCTTATCATCGAGAACCTGACATGTAGAGCGGCATCCTTATTTTCGATCGTTGAGGCGTAGTTAGAACTTCGAATCCTTTCTCTCATCTGCGAGATACGGGATACCGTAGCATCGATTTTTCGAATGCTCATGCCAAAAACGCTAAGTGATTTTTCAACCTGCTCACATAGCGACCAGGTCTCTGCTGCATACGTTAAAGCAAGGATAATCGTCGAGCTGAAAAGGTGGGCACGGAGTCGCATGTTTTTCGCCTTTTTTTTACTACGTCGTCGATGGTCTCAAGCGCTCGAATGCCGTTACATTGCTCCTGCCCAACTCTGGACGTAGGTCGTGCATCATACTGACTTCTCGATCTGGGCAGACGTAATTGGAGCATTCGAAAATATTTATCTTGTTGAGAGTGAGTAGGGTATTCAAAACTAAGCCGTTCTTCAGAAAAATAGTTTTTGTCAGATTTGGTTGCAAAGAAATCTTTGCACAGGCGTTGTAGAAATGTCAACATTCGTTCCCTCTCGTTTATGCTTGATTTTATAAGGACGATATCATCAACGAAGCGAAGACGATTTGATTGTCGACCATTGAATCTCACTACCATGTCTTCCCATTCCACTCTTCGCACGACATTTTGGAGGGGGCAGTGAATAATTTAGGTGAAATTGTAACGAATGGCTTTATTCAGATGGATGAAAGTGAGGCATAGAGGTAGCTTGCACTCTCGTGAAAACTTCGATGAGTCTTGTAATCGTGTGGATGTGGTCTATGGTACTAAATCCTTTTCGGAACCCAGCTTGCTCACATGGCTGCCCTTCGTCCAGTGTTCTGTCAATCCTGTTTAGGACGACTTTATATGACGAATTTCTATATTCTCACGCTCCACTGCTTCTGCTCTTACATTGTTTTGTTCACACACTCTCTTGTTTTGTACTGTACAAATCCCCATAAGAGATCTCATGCATGGCTCAAGAATAACTGTCAGGCAAATTGAAATTTGAGCGAGGTCTCATGAAACAGTAGAAACTAAAGGTAAACGAAAATTTTTGTTAAACGACGCTGCAAACAAATATCGTTGCCTTTTGCATAAAACTACACAGCTCTGAACATCGACTAGTTTTATTTTGAGGTTTCAACAGTTCAAACAATCATAGTGGTGTCCAGCAATATTAATATCTCGTCAACTGTCGCTAATAATTCGACGATTAGGTTCTAAGCGCTCATTCGTCAATTCGGACATGCACTACGACTTAATGGGCATGTCATTTCTGAAAACTATCCGTCCAGGTTTCAAAAGCAGAGAAATGCAGTGAAAATATTTGACTTTTACTTCTAGAAGACCTTATGTATGTGGTCGAACTATTCTCACTTTCAATATAATAGCAAGTTAGCCGACTAGCTATCAATATCACTGTTTTGTCTCATTTACGAATGACAAATCGGAAGAGCCGTCTGCGCTGAAGAATCATAGGCCGTATTTTGAAGCTTTCATCAATGCGGAACAGAGCTAAATGAGGAAATTTATGTTATGCAGATTCCGTGTTGGTTGCATTTCAGCGTTGTAGGAGTTCTGTGCTATGGAACTGCCGTGTAAAAGCAGTCCTGTGTTGCAAGAGCTCCGTGTTTTAGCAGTCACATTGTAGCGATTGAAATACTGAGCAAAAGACAGTTTCGCAGCAGCTTTTCCTGTGCTTCGAATACATTTTGTACTAAGTCGGCAAATTTCAGCCAATATTACCCTAATCCTGTTCGATCAAAGATCATGTGAATAGAATAAGTAGGTCATCTTGTTTAGTTGCTGCCCAGTAGTTGTCAGGTCACTCAGCGTGGTTAGAGCCCCCAGTATGAAGGGACAACGCTGGCTTCATTCGTACAGTGCTTCACTCTACCGATTCACCTTTATGTGGGAGTCTTGTAAATCAAGGTAACAAGAAAAGCAACAACATGAGCACGCTACTGAAATTGTCATGGTGCTGACGAAGATGCAACAGTCGAAATTTTAGCCACGTTAAAGAATATTGATAGACCCTGCCTTTGTTCAAAAACAAAACTCATCGTAGATTATCGGCAGGTCTCTTTTTGTGATTCCAGCAGCCGGAATGCGCATAGTGCTGCTCGCTTACTTAGATGACTGCTCTTTAGTATTCCGATATTTTCACCAGTGGACAATAGGAGAACTCCACCATCAATCACTAAGTTGATATTGAACATACGGTGACATGAACATGTCATCTGAAAAATTTCTCACTCAAGATTCCTTAATTAAGAAAATAAAGTTTGTTCCGATGAGCTGAGTCATATTACACTTCCACGCAAAGAATGCGAAAATTCTCCTTGATCAGAAGGTGTTGGAGCAATCTCTTCAATTCGAACGTAAAATATTGCAGTTTTTCTGTTTAAAATGAGAATTTGATAACATTGTCAGCAGTGTTCAATCTTCGGCTTTTTGTGAAAAGATTAATGAGTGCTAAATGTATTAGAACTAAATAAGCAGCAGCGTGTCGTTTTGATTGGATTACGGTAAGAAGTATTGTCATAGTACTCTCCTTCTACTTTCATTACGACACGATGGTGAGTAAGCGAATTCAGCAAATAGGGAAAGAGCACTACACTATTGTTCTGTGAAATGAAGAGCATAATTCCAGTGTTGAGTGTTTAAGAACTAAAACTAAGGAGTGTGTGATAGTTTTTACAGTAGAAGCAATACGGCAACCGATCATTCTCTTATAATTAGTCTAGTCATTTTGCTGTATTTTGAATGTCATTAACCTCGGCTTGCGTGATCAAATTACCAATATAGAAATTCTGTTCAATATTTTAGAGTGATCTAAACCTTAGACGCTCACGGGGTTTGATATTTCACTCTTTCCGGAGTCTCGTGCCAATCAGTACACCATTTGCCTCCGCTCAACCGCTACTCTTTTTCTACACAGTTTCATCGATCTGTCTGCAGCCAACTTCCTACGGCTTGACCTGGTAGTCGATATCGGCACTCAGAGTGACGGCAGAACGAAAAGCCAGCATCAGTGGTAAGCCCTCTCGGAAGGGGTGAAATACGGACCCGAATCCCGTCGAATATTCAAAGTTACATCTCTCAACATTACCGGATATGTATTTGCTAAGAAAGCACTTAAAGTGTTTGACATAGGGCACAGAAGGCACAGCGACGACGATTTCGAAATTAGTTACATTTTTGAGTCAAAAATCAAAGACAGCGCTCGATTTACTGAAGATTTTTCAAATGAGTTTTGAATGGCATAGCTTTTTATCTTAGTTTAATCTATCAGCTTGACTACGGTCACTTATTGACAGTGTTTAGAAGTCATGAATGACCTTGCTTCATTTGATGAGCTCAATGATAGGCTTTCATTAGTAGGTGAAACCGTCTGTGCAGATGTCCAAATTGAGTGTGGATCACAATGGAAAATATTACTGAATGATCAGCCATGGTTTGTTTGTATACGTCAAGGTTCTGAAAAGGCGAAATCACTATAACGTCAACTACCTCTTCTCAAGAAATAAAAATCCAAGCGGAAAAAGGGTTCGTAACTTTTTGTTGCCAAAGATACTGTTTCCAGATGAGGTTTTTCGTGATTAGTGCAGTTTGAGAATCTCTGTGGCGTTCTTGAAAGCAATAAATTTACTTTTACAAAGGATGCGAGAAAAAAAAACTGCAACTAGCAAGGACTATACGTTACAGCAGCTTCTCTGTGTGCCATAGGTATGGCAAATTTTCGAGCAAGCTTATAAAAATATAACACGGCATGCATCACTATGAAGGTGGACATGAGCAAGATTCATTGCATGGAGCTGTTTTCATCAAGAGAAACTGCTTATTGATTGACTTAGTGGAAGTTGGCTGGCAACTGAAAGTTGGTGTGTGGGATAAAAATAAACCAAGTCATCTCTTCTATTGCTACGAATAGAGTCGAATAAATGGCACATCCTTCAGTGTAAAAGTAGGTTTACATGAAAGTCTGGTAAATTCACCGACTCCGAAGAAATGGAACGTTTGGTTAGCCTTTAGCGCGGGATTCAACTATCGGGCGATCGATCATGTGTGTCACAGGTCGCCTCCAGACACTGCGTTACAAATGCTCTGTTCTGTATAGTATCACCTAGCAATATTGTGTTTCTATTGTATTATATCATATTGTATTGTAAGCTATGCATTAAGCAGCGGTCAGAGATATCATGCGATACGTACGCGCGACCAATTGTTCAATATCGCTTCTAACTCTTATGAAGCTTCCATCCTTCCCGTGTAGTTGGACTAGTAACAGTCGTCCTCTGGAGAGCAATAGCACTGATGTAATATAATGATGGGCAACTGCGAGGTTTCTAAGGACCAAATATGCATTCAATCACTTCGAACGATGCTTGATGAAGTTGAATGCATGGCGCATCCCTCAAAGATTGTTTAACGTTGAGAGCTTTATCCTTTATCTCTGTATAATATCATTCTGTGTCATCTGAAGAGGCGTTTGGGTTATTGATGCCGACGTTTACTGAGCGTTGGTTTAGAAGAGAACGTCCATAATTATGGCTATCTGGTAAAGAGAAGTATTCTATTATTTCATCGCGATAAAAATGCAAATG